>JAPYZS010000782.1:0-45983 GCA_030522925.1 Trissolcus japonicus
TTAATCGAACGAAACATTTTGTATCATAACGTAAATGGACCACCAAATAATTCAAAAAAATGTATTAGACAAGGTGTTATTTTCGTGAGGTCGCTTGCCATTCACTGGATGTTTCATTATTGTGGGTCCGTTACCCTTTTACGTCAGAGTTAAATAATAGAAAGTGATAACAAAACTACATAAACTGATACATTTTATACCAATGAATCATATTAAAATATTACATTCCGTCATTGTTAATGAATAAAGGTGCATATTAATAAGTTCCATATGTGTTATTCTTACGCTTACGTTATTCTTACGACTTGTCTCTCCGTTCGACGTAGCAGGTGCACGGCGATTTTCATTTACTTTTCACTCTGACTTTAAACCGCTCGCATCATCATGTAGGTGTACCCTTGACTTTACACTTATCGACTCGACCTCATCCTTACCCCTCTTATTCTATACCTAATAGGATTCCTATTCACAGGTCTAGTATCACCGAGTACTTTCATATCTAGGGGACATGTCTAGGGGACTCACGATCAAAAACACCTCGACGTGAGAGGCTAGGGGACTCATGGTAAAAACGTTCCAACTCGTAATAAATGGCAAGCGACTTCACAAAAATAACACCCTGTCTATTAAATTTTTTAGACTTATTTGGTGGTTCATTTACGATATGATACAAAAAGTTTCGTGGATCATCATTTTCAGAAATAATTGTAGATAAATATATGTATTATAATCAAGTTTGTTACGCTTTTTAAGCACAATAATTGGATTTACACGAAACTCCAAAATCGCCGATCTGAGATTTTCAAAAGAGCCGTAGGTCAAAATTATCGATAATTCAAGGTTTGTGCCCATGATGACTTTTGTTCAGCATGGTCTCAGCAGCAACATATTAAAATTTCAGACTTTTGACCGAAGGCCAATTTCCATAAGGTTTTTGCGGGGTTCTTTAGGATGAATCTCATTTTTCCTGAGGGTTTTTTCCTCTGGAAAAATGATGACAAGAATTGTTTGGTTGATGGTTTTGCTATGTTTTGCTATGTCGCTTCGGATTTCCCGCTTTGTTGAATGTTTGTTGGTTTGATTTTGGAGGGAAGTTTTGACGAGTGGGTTGTTGGTTTTTCATATTAAAATTTTGTTGAGTTTTTGAAATTTCCTTGCTCACTTTATGGCATGCTTGCACCGCCATAAAATTATCTCCAAAATCGTCGCCAAACAGCCATTCACCAACCGTAATGACCGATGCCGCGCTCTTGCCTACAATATTAAGTAGGGGTTTTATGAACGCCTGACTACCCATTGATATCCTATAGTGATGGTCCGAGAGTTTGCACAAGCTATCAGCGATTTTCGTTATGGAAGGGAGAATAGCTCGTCTACCACAGTGATATTATTTCCCACTGTTTTATTTTCAGCAAAAGTTAATCTACCTAAAAATATACTTGCATTAACACCGTCGGTTATGTCCCTTCTTTTTCTGAATTATTTCAGTGTTAACGGAGGACATACCTGGTTCAGTGTTATCTGTTGATTGGGTTGTGTGCTCAACTTCAGTTTGTTGGTCATTCCCTGGAAGAAGAATTCATATTTAAGTATATTTGTGTACATTGGTTATGCCCCCTCTTTTTCCTTAGTGTAAGGGTTCAAAAAGGGGGCACACCTGGAGAGTTTGAAATGGTTGTTCGTTCCACGCGTTCAGCTGTCATTTGTTTGTTCCACATCTTTGAATCGACGGTATAGCTCCTGGAATTCTTCTTCAGTTACTTCTTTGCCCAGAATTTCTGACGAGTGACTTTGAGATCGTTTAATAGGGCCATTGGCTGAACTGTTATATGATTCGTTTGGTGAGCATGTGTCAACATGCTCTTTTTCTTATAATGTTATAATTTAAATAGCATTGCTCCGGGTATGTCTAGAGGATCTTCAAGGACGGCGGCTTTCAGGTCGTCTGCGAATCCTGCCGCTCTTAATGATGATGACATGGACATCAATGAAGGTGTTGCTGGAGCGAATGATGAAAGTGTTGATATTGATCATAATCATCACCACGTTAATGATCTTGGTTCTAATCTAAAAAATTATCATTTTAGAGGTGCACTATCTTCGCCCACAACACCAAAAAAATTGAATGCTTTTAAAGTGACACAACTACAAAGATCTGCAACCCGATCATATAATAATGTGGATGATAGACATGAAGGCAGTGGTGGTGATCAGAATGATTTTTATAATCGACATAAAAACTTGAAAGATTCACCAGTACATGAAGTGCAGAGATTCGTTCTTCAATTCTCCCCAAGATCACTGAATGTAGATATAGTCGAAGAAACTTCCCATAATTCGATAAGGCTAAGCACCACCAGGGACAATTCATTGAGACACTTTGGAAAATATGGTCAGTTTGATTAAGTGGCTTCAAATAAGTCCTAAAAAAATAATTTAGCAGTCCCTTTTACGGGTTTTTTAGGGTCGCAAAGATTGCAATTTGCGACAATCTCGCTATTAGCAATGTTCGATTCGGCAATATTTACCGAAAAATAAGTGCCATCTAAATGAGGCTTTTTTGCGCACTCATTACGAACAAAACTATCTTCGTCTTGCAACACAGCAGATGTTCCAGCTTTTTCACGACACATATCTCGTCACAAAATTCACACAACCACTTCCGAATTAAGCCAATTAAGAAATGAATATGAAATTAATAATAAATTGATGAATTTTAATTGTTATCTTATCAGGAATGAAAAAAACAGTTAAAAAACATGTTTGATGTTATATTTTAATTATAATTCGTTCGAACGACGAAAAAAAATTTCAAAAAAAAGGTAGATAAAGATTTATAGCAACAAAAAACTCATAAGATAATGTTTAATAGACATAAAATGTAATCTGTAATCATAAATGTAAACTGGATTAGTTATTTGATCATTATGAATCTACATGTAAATAAATTAAAGCAAATGGAAAATCATGAATACAAATCATCCGACGAAAAATGCATTGTCCTTTGTATGCTAGGCTTTAATTTTGACATCTCAAACTAATGTCTACCTTTCTTATTTTGAAGCCACGTTTTACGATCAAACCCATTACAGGGGATGAAAAATCACGCTGAAGTTACGAACTGTTGAAAGGAGCATTTTTCTGTAAGTGACAGATAATCAGCAACAGTGACTAACACAGCAGCAAACAGTCAATGTTGACGCCATTAGACATGCCAAAACAACCCAAAACACTCCCTAAGAACCTCTTATAAACCCTTAAGACACGCTCAGAAACCCCAAATTCTCACTAGAAATCAATAAATACGATTTAAAACGCCCTTAGACACGCCTTAACGACACGAAAGACTCTCCATTTATCCCCTTAGAAACCCTCAAAAACGCTCAGAAAATTAAAATTCAGAGTAAAAATGCCAGAAATCTACAAAAACCATCAAAAACGCCTTTAGTCATGCTTTAACGACGCCAAACACCCCCTAAAAACCCCTTAGAAACCCCGCAAAACACACTCAGAAGCCCCAAATTCTCACTAGAAATGGAAGAAATCATGAAAAATGGTTGAAAAAAAAAAGTTAATACTATGTAACAGATTCATTCAAGTTTGAATAATGAGTAACGCGTTAATCATTATTCATTTCATTTTGAATAATGATTATCGCGTTATTTATTATTCAAACTTGAATGAATAATGAATAACGCGTTAATCATTATTCATTTAAGTTTGAATAATGATTTTTTCACTATTCGTTATTTTTCGTTATTCAAATTACAGTTATTCAATTAATGCCCTTCCCTGGCACAAGGAGAGTTCTTAAACCATGACAATAAACACTTGTAAATATTAAAAAGTGTAAATTATTAAATAAGTTTTACATTGATTAAAATTTAGTTCATTTAATAATGCATAGGTTAATTGTATTTTAGTTTATATAGATTAATTTTTAAGTAGGTGTATTGGAATATGTAATTTTTAAATTGCAAAAATTAATCTATATCTGCGACATTATTTTTCTAAGAATAGAACATATGGTATTAGAGTAAGATTTCTGTCGACGAAATTGGAGATGTTAAATAAGAGTTTCAATAGAGCTACTGTGTCCTGGATTTTAGTTTTGTATTTGTATTCTTTATAAGTCGTAAAATAGTTTAGAAAATATGTTTTGCTTAGTAATTGTAGTCTAAGATAGTGTAGCCCAAACGAGTCACTTCTTGTTGTGTGCTCGAACAGAAAGGACCCTCCTTGATGCGATAAAAGTCGATTCAAATAATTGAATATAATTTTCTTATATTCAAATAAAAGTCTTGTTAATAAATTTCTTTATAACCAATAATTTTCGACAAAAGTAACGGTAAAATTTCGGTAATTCGATAAATGTAACGAATATTGATCGGTACAATTTTGTGCACATCTGATTCTGGGATCTTCTTTATAAATGAATAGGTTGCACAATTGCCTTTATTTTTATGCGTTTTTTATTGTGGTATCCCTGTAGGCCCAATCCACATCGCTGAATTTTCATCAGCGAATTTACTCAGCAGTTAAACAGCGATCAATGTCAGCAGTTTTATGGCATAATATCGATTTGTGCCCTGCGATTTACTCAACAGTTATGTAACCAATCATACCATAGATTCCAATATTTTTCAATCAATATTCATCGCTTCTTGTAAATTAGTGAAATTTAGTGCATTACTATTGTTAGCAAATTAGTAATAAACTTAATTCGAATGTGCTTTGGTTGAGTGCCGCCATGGCGCGCCTAATTTCGAACGACCGCACGAGCGTCCGCGAGCGAGAGAAGGCAGTCGGTTCTTGGGTAGGTGTAGGTCAGGGCCGGAACGTCGGACCGAGAGAAATTTGTAACCGGCGTGCGGCCGGAAAATTGAGTGCGTGTAAGCCAAGAAGGCAAAATAAAGTTTATCCATTTCTAAAGTGTATAAAAGATCATTTGGGACCACCTGGCCGGAGACCCAGAGTCTCCAATCTAGACTTCAGTTAATACTATGTAACTTTGTAAACATACAATAGTGATGCTAATGCATAGTATATTGTAAAAAATATGGTATTGCATCAATAGACGTGAAAACTGCATCACTTTCTGTATTCTTCTTTGTTATATATTCATTGGTTACTTTAAAAAGGTTTGTAGCTGCAAATAGTTCTGTACAAAATTTTAGTCCGTTGTTTGATTTGAAATTAACATTGAAATCACCAAGTAAAATTATGGTTTTTTCTGTTTCAAGTGACTTTATAAAATTAATTATAGTATTCAATTTATGTAGTAATTTCATTTTTGAAGAGAAGTATCTTAAGAAAATTTGGTAACTCATTATGTTTATAGCACATATGTCAAATTCTGAAGATTGGATCCTTTCAGTAAATAAGGCATTCAGTTTTGAAACAACGAGTAGCCCTTTGTATGTTAGATGATTATTATTAGAATCCATTCTTAGGATAGTTTTAAAACCTGGTATAATTATACATTTAATTATATCTTTTTCTGTAATGAAAGTTTCAGAAATAGGGTTTCAGAAATAGGGTCTTAGATTATAGGGTTAGCACTCAAAGAAACATTCTATAGGTTTAACGATGTTTATTTCATTAAAATAATAAAACATTATTTATGAGTATTTTAAACAATTAACTCATTACTAGTTAGATGTGATAAATACATATTGTAAAATTGGCAGATGTGATATAATAATAATTTTAGTAATTTTTGCTTACGTAAACCTTTAGATTCTGAACTTTTAACGATGATTTCTGCTCGTTATAACTTCACTTGTGGATACCTTCTTCTGGAGACCGCGAATAGTTTAAAGGCAATTTTGTTAAACTCTGGACAGAGTCTCTGAGTAAGGACTGGCTCAGAGACTCTTTTGAGAGAAATTTTTGTTTGCAAATGATTTTCGAATTTTTGTGAAGAATGACAGAAGGACATATTATTTAATTATTTATTATTATTTCAATTATTATTTTCATTAATTTAGTTCTTTCAACTTATTTTAATTTATAATCATTTGAAATAATCATTTAACAACTGTACTTTCTTGGTACGCTTTGTTCGCTTTGTTACTCTTTGTAACTCTTCGGTACTCTTTGTACTCTTTGCACTTTTCACTACTCTGCGAAACTCTTTGTTACTCTCCAGCATTCTTTGGTACTCTTCGAGAGAGTCACAAGTTACCAACCCCTTGGGGACCTTTCCTTGTAAAACCTCCTTTTTTGCATTTAATAAGCGCGGTTTTCACCAGCTTTTTCAGATTCAAATAATCTGGGTCGAACCAAGGTTGGTTTCGCGAGCGCTTTCTTTGTTTCCGCATGTCTAGTTTTTTTGTCGTGTCATGAATAGTTGAAATAAGCGATGCGGTCATCTGATTAACGTCTACATCGGTGATCGCGATTTCGGGGCGCCACGCCATAGCGATTCAAAAATCAGCTGATTTCTCCTCGTTCCAACGTAAGCGAGACTCGTTACTATCTCTATGGACATGGTAAATATTTTCGTTTGGAATAAACATCACTGGAAAATGATCAGATTTCGTGAGGTGATTATTTAAGACAAAAAAGTCCGACTATATGCTGAGAGCGCTGAATGAGCACCAAACCAGGTCGATCACACTACGTCCTCTACTATTTATCAAAGTGAAGGCCGCGGGAACGTCATCTCTCGATCTGCCATTCACCAGGATTAAACGATGATTCTGCATAAAATTATTTAACGAATTACCTACTAGTTACACATTCATCATTTGATTTTCTAATATATTCGAAATAGGGGATCATAATTTCCGCATTTATTTCATTTAAATTACCCATTCTGCAGTTAAATCTCCGCCAATTATCACAGGAGTATCCGGATGTGAGATCAAAAAAGTGTTCAAGTCGGAGTTAATATAATCTAAGAAATCATTTAATTGTGCATCTGGTTGAAAATATATAGTAAATTTGGGCATTCTAAGTTAGAATGAATGGGCCCTCCTGAATAAAAAGCCAACTTTTTATTCTTACCTAATAAAAGGCTGGGAATTGATCATCTCGATGAGGCGCTTCATACAATTCAGATAGAACTTCACTTAGGTAAGTTCGTTTAATCAATTAATTGTATTTTGCGCCTCTTCTTCGAGATTAATTTGTAGATGTTTAAAGCAGTTATGACTAAACAGACTCTGAAAAAATTTCTATATAGAATATCTATTTATTTCTCTTACATAAATATAATCTGATACAAAATTTAACGCTTTTCATTTTGATCTCTGATAACATTAAAATCTCTATTACAACTGAACAACTAATCATTTCTATGATTCAGAATCGCATTTGCGAAAACCAACTTCTTCTATTAACTCTAAGTTATAATGTTTTGCAAAAACGGCGGAGTTTTGGGTCCAACCTGCTGTTTTTCTAATCATGTCAAAGGATAGTCCTACGCTGTCAGCAGCAGATGTGGCCGCGTGACGAGTCGAATGTGCTGTAAAGACGTCTGTATTAATACCGCTATTTTTTAGCACGCTCTTCATCCACCGACTAAGTGATTGGCCACTTACCGGAGTATGTGGTTTTTTAAATGAGATAGATAACGCAGTTTCCTGACCTCGCAAATTCGCCGTCTTTCGCAGACAACATTTTAACACCGAAAATACACAAATCCTCAACAGAATCTGACGATTTCGGAGATCTCTTGCAAAACACTTCAACTCATAAAAAGCTGCGCGCAGCTCCAAGTAATTTATGTCATTTGCTAAATCCTCTTCGTTCCAGAAACCATGTGACGAACGACCCTCAGAAAAAATTCCCCAGCCTGAAAGGGACGCATCAGAAAAAATTTCTGACTTGAAAGAAAAGCTTATAGGGTTTTTGCAATGTGAGACATTTTTCTCCCACCAAAGAAAATCTTCCTTTAAGTGATCGGGGATAGTCATCAAAGAATCAAAATTCCCCTGACTTCTCTGTAACGCTAAAAATTTTTCCCTTTCAAACTGCTTAGTGTAAAGCCACCCATAAGGAATCGCAGAATAAGCCGACACCAAACATTCTATAAATTTTGCAAAAAATCTAATAGAAGGAGATTAACGACCATCCCTTGAATTTCTGTGGCTATGGATCTTCCCGCCCTGAGACGTCTGCTTCGCAGGCTGGCGCTTGGGCGGGGCTTTCCCGTTTTTGACATGGACGGTTTGTTAGAAGGGGTTTTAGCTTCGGGCTTCAAAATCTTCAAGGGACCTTCTAAAGACTTTTGCATTCTTGAGTTTTTCGGGTAAGTCTTTGCCGAATAGAAATTCATCCACTTCCGTCGTTGAGAGCGTTTCTTTGGCTGCAGCATTCACGTTGGACATCACCAGGCTACGCCGAACCATCGATTCATCCCGTTGGATGTCTGCTAGAAATCGGACTGCATCACTGATAAACCCTAAGAGGTCTTTTGTTTTTACGGTTAACGCCGTTGCTTTCGCCAATGCCGCTAAGGCCGCTGTAATTTTAACCTGCTTGGCTAAAATTCGGTTATCCCTCTTCTTGTTGACATCATTGAGCACCGCCTTGATTTCTTGATTGAGTTTTGGCGATTCAATTTCGATGCCGTTTTCAGGAGTTGAATACTTTTTAATGAGGTTTATTCTCTCCTCCGAAGGCAGACCTTGTTTAATAATATCTATCCATCTTAGAGCAATGTCCTGATGTATTGGTTCGCTGTAAGTCTTCTCTGCAGTAAGGCGTTCTCCGATAACTTCCAAAAGCTCCTGATCTAGTTGTGCAGCGTTGTTGGTTCCGGAAACGTTTGGATCGGACGAACCATCTACCGGGTTGTTCAACAGAGGATCGCCCTCTTGATCGTTCGGGTTGTCCAATTCTAAAAGAAAAAGACCCAAAAAAAATCAGTAAATTCCTCCATGTTTACAAGATTACTGAAATATATCTCATTTTATAGGTTAGGGCCTATGTTGAGCTAGAACGAGGTTAGTGCCTCTTTTGAATCAGATCCTGCCAGATTGAGAATAAGGTTTAAACCTCATTCGATACTGGACTCGGTTTTTGCTGAATTGTAGTTATGGCCTCATCATTCTGTGAATCGTTTAAGGTTAGGACCTCAACAATTCAATTGCAAATCTCATAAGTTAACAAAACCTAATTGAGACCTGAACTTGGGTGAGCGCGGATTGAAAACCTCGACTCCACTTACCCGACGAACTCGAAGAGTCCTACGAAGTCTCGCTTGAGGATGTTGATGACTCGGATGAACTTAGCTTCCTCTTTTTCGATTTTTTCTCCGCACGCTTTTCCAACTTATCTACTATCTCTTTCACCAACGCTTTCCTTTTCTTCTTCTTTTCCCGCGATGTTCTCTTTTTATGCTTCGAAAGCATTATAAATAATATCTTCGAAAATTACTCAACGCAAATTTTTACACGTGTGTCTTGTGGGGCACACAAAAAAGGAATGAAATA
Source organism: Trissolcus japonicus (assembly GCA_030522925.1). NCBI lineage: Eukaryota > Metazoa > Arthropoda > Insecta > Hymenoptera > Scelionidae > Trissolcus > Trissolcus japonicus. The sequence continues at coordinate 9,444 of JAPYZS010000782.1, forward strand.
ATGGCGGATACCCAGCGCCACGACAGTAGTGGTGGTGACCTTTTTTACTTTACGACTTTAAAAACGTGTGATTGGAAGGTGCATGGGGAAGGGACTACAAATTGATCTCGAAGAAGAGGCGCGAAATACAATAAATTTTATTGATGTCGAACTAAAATTAATTTTGTAAAACGAATTAGAAAGGACTGAATTTTGTCAAAATGTACTCATTTAATTATACTTTTTGATTCTTGTATGTATTGAATCCGTAATTCAAAAACCTGAATGGAAATTTTTAATCATTTTTTCGAAGCGATGTTTTTTTAATTTGATTGTTAGAATGATGGTTTTTTCAGAAGTAATGGCTTCTGATGGTTTCAGAAGCCTTGTGCACCTTATGAGAGCAACTCATTTCAAAGTCTTGGAACCATTTCAAAACCATGAAATATCCATCGGCCTTCAATGACCCTTGAAAAAACGACTGTGATGCTGGGCAATGAAAAGTACAAGGATATGTTGCAAAGCTACCTAATCGAAAAGAAGGGGCAAATCATCTGTCATAAGGGTGAGCAGGAGTCCGATCATGAATGTTGACATTTTTTCCATGGATTTGTTCGTCGTTCCTGTCCATCTCGGACTCTATTGGTGCCTGTCAATCATCGACTTACGAATCAAAAGTATAAAATATTATGACAGTATGGATGGGAACAATAAGCTTTGTCTCAAAAAACTTCTTAAGTACCTAGAGGATGAAAGTCTGGACAAGAAAAACAAAAAATTGAATACTAAAGACTGGACAGTGCTGTGATATCATGACGAAAATATAACAAGCAATCAAAAAACAAGAAGAAGTAACCGAAAATATTCCTTTTAAAATATATGTTCCTTTTTCTATTCGAAATATTAGGATTCAAGAAAACAGAAGATGTAATACCCTCCGATACTTAGGTCAAAAATCGGACGATACGAGTCATACTCTTGGAATGTCCACTTTCTCCTAAGGCCCTTTATGCCTCTAATTTTCCTAAATACCGTTACATCATTTATTTTGTAAATTTTTTTAAATAATCATTTAAACCAAAATTTAACAACGCCAATCAACTAGAAATATTTTTAAACCTATAAATTCATATAAAGTTCATAAAAATCGGCACGAATTATCTCTTTAAATAAATCATTATGATAACGTGTTAACAATTAATTTTCCATATAATTGTTTAACTAATAATGGGAAAAATATAATGTTATGATCAATTTTCTTCTAAAATTTTTCTGCATCGATTGATATCACACACTCTCGTTTTTTTTATATTTAAATGAACAAATCATTGTAGTTAAATTAATATCTCTAAATAAATAATCGTTAAAAATATTTTGAGTAATAGGTTTTTAACAAATAAATAGCACCAATCGAAAACACTTTGAACGAATGAAATTCATCAACGCATAACAAAGTTGTTAATAAATTAAAAGTTTATTGTTTCATAATTTCAAATTAATCATAATTAAAAATATTTCAAGTAATCAGTTTTCAACAACTAAACGTTACAAATCGAACAAAATTTGAACGAATGAAATCCGTCAATAAATATAAAAGTTATTAATAAATTAAACTTAATTAATTAATAACTTTAAATAAACAATAGCAATATGAAAATCAAGTAATAGGTTTTTAATAAATAGTTAATACAAAAAGAATTGAAGTCGAATCAGACAAATACAAAAGTTATTAACAAAATAACATTCAAATTAATAAAAAATACATTTCTGTTATTACTACGTCGCTCAAATTTATACACCATATGTAAAATAATCATAGCGAACCCCTCGTAACATCAAAAGTTAATAATTTATAATAATTTTAGTTTTATTTAAGAAAAACGCTTTTCCAACTTTCCCCGATTCCTGGAAAACCCCCGAAAACTAGTATAAATAGCCCGCCCAGAGCTGACCAAAGTGCATTCCACTATCGTAGCTCTACCTACCAACTTCCTTGTACCAAGGATCTGCTTGTCAAAGCAAAAGATTGTCCAAATCTTGTGGAATTGCCCGAACCTAGTTCGTACTTCGACTCATAGCAAACAAATTTTGTCCAAAAATTTGTTTTTTCTTTTTCCAAGCTTATTTTCGTACCCTTGCTAAAGAGAAATAATAATCATGCAACTAAATGATTTAAGTAAGTTTTTATAATAATTTTTTTTATATAAATTTATATTTTAAATCAATAAAATTAAATTTTTCTATTTTTTTTAGTTGAACTTACGGCGTAGTTTGATCGGATAAAGAAAAGGCAAAAAATCCTAGGTCCGATTAACCCCTGGAGCAAAACAAAATTCTCGAACGGAAAAAACATTAGTAAAATCATAGCCAGTCAACGTCGTCAATTGACTAAATTTAATCAAGCACTGGGTAGAAGCGTTTACACTCCTTTACCAAATTCCCTCGTCGATTTGAATACTCTGTTCTTCGAAAAATTAAAAAATAAATTTTCACCCGAATCCTTTACTTATCAACCGAAGCCTTCTCCAAAAAAACAAAGGAAATTAATTCCACCCCCCGTCAAAAAAATTCGAAATTCAAGTTAAAAATAACGTAAAGACTTTTGACATACCGAAACCACCACCACTTCCTGAGAAGTTAAATTTAGAGTTAAACGAAACCGACTTAGATTTGTTAAGATTATACAACCCGTTCAAAGAAAGAGAACCCTTGGAATTAGATAGATTATTTGATTAAGATCAATTTTGTATAAACCCTAGGTTTAGTTAATAAGTTTTGTAAATTTCGGAATTAATCGTTTTGTCATTTATGGTCCAACTCATCCTTTTCCCGAATTCAAGATAACTAAAACATATAGATCCCTGACACATGTTATGATATAACAGTTCAAATTGTCAAGAATATTCTTCAGCAAATGAATAGTACTGGTTGCGGCGTTTTCTCTTGTATGTTTGCCGAGTACATCACGGCCAACAGAAAAATCATATTCACGCAAAATAATATGCAATATAATTCAGACACAAAATGGTCTTCGAAATATTACATTCAAAACTTGTATAACTAGCAGATTTAATTCAACATTGTTGATAATTATTAATTATAAAATGAGCTTTTACATTTCCATTAGTACATTAAATAATATTCCATTTTAACTTTTTTTGTACTGATGAGATATTATAATTGGAAAAGAATTTGTTATTTGAATAAACACAAAATTATAACTAGAGTGGATTACATTTATCGATATATTTATAAAACGACTTTTTTCAATAAATAAGAACAACGACGGAATGGATCATACATCAATTTATTCTGAGGTATGTACACTTATAATTTAATTCCCAAGATGAATCATCAAGAAGTACTCATAAATTTAAATTTAATAAAATTACTTTTCACATCCATTTATTTTCAAATAATTTTCAGATCAAATAGCAAAAATATTCATATAGATTACAATGATTCAATGAATTAGTATGCGTGAATACATGCAAATAAATAAACTGCATTTTAACATATAAATTCGAATTGGAAAAAATGACGGTGATCCGTATAAATCCAAATTAAAATAAAAAACTGCAATGCATACCATATAAAAGCAAGTTCAAAGCAGTTAAAAAATCGATTGGTGTGTACAAATAAAAATAATAAGTATATACTTTTTTATCCTAATGAAATAAAAAAAATGCAGTCGCTTATAAATCCAAACTCAAACTAAATTCAGAACCATTTAGAAAGTTTCAAATTTATTGAATTATTATGTATATATTAGTACTATTAGAATTAATAGGATTACATTTATATCCAAATAAAAATCCAGTTATTCATGTAAATCCAATTAGGAAATTATTGTCATTTTCATTTATTTGTTTCTATTTGGTATAGCAAATTAAGTTTAATTAAGAAAAATAGATGGACAAATACCACACACAAATGGATAGGAATTTTTTTTATCAGTATCTATTAGACATTTTCAACAGGGTTATGAACAAAAAGTTAGGCACAGTTTGGCAGACTCGAATTCGCTCTCTCTGCCTCGTTTTCCATGCGTTGCTTCGTGAAACGACTTCTAAGAGTTTGCCCCCGGCCCCAGATCCCACGATCTGCTAACACTGCCCTTAATTTCGGAATAAAACCTAAAATTCTAACCGCATAAATATTCTAACAAATAAACACTTGTTCACATAAATATTAGAGTGCATAATTGTTATTTTTCATAAAATTTGTAAACATAAAACTTATAATAAATAAATTTTGGGAAACCGAAACATATCTGTCAACATTTATGTAAGATTTTTTCTGATTTTTCGATTATTGTAAATTTTGTGCTCGTTTCATTACCTTCTTTTTTAAAATTGTACTTTTTAAGTTCAATCGCTGTAACTTTGATAATATCAAATATTTTTGAAAAATCCTACTTCACATTGCTGTGTATAAAAAAACTAAATCGCACGTTGAAACCATTTCTTAAATGATTCCGTTGGACCTGGTGCATTGGGCCACACCTACCGATTGATTGTCGGCAACGCTGACCAAACAACCTTTTGCACTATTAGTACCGCGATTTTTGTTGAAAGAAAATTTTTTGTACCAGCCTATAAAAACCAATAAATTTGAATAAACCAATAAAAAATTGTAGACAACGGAAGATTTGATTTGAATGATTTCATGTTTTTTGACATTATACGTAATGACGTTTAGGCGTTCCGAAACTTATATGTCATAAGTTTTATGTTTATAGTTTTTATGCGAATTAACTTTATGACAACTAACAATTATGTTCTTCAATATTAATGTGAACGATTGTTTATTTGTTTCAATTTTTATACGGTTAGAGTTTTAGATTATTTAATTTTTATGTAAATTTAAATTACACAAAATTGTTATAAGTTTTGAATTTAAGGTATTCCGAAATTTTGTGTTATATAAAGTTATGCATATTGTCTTTTATGTGCTTTTCTATATTAAATTCAAATATTATGATTTTCTTTATTTATGCATTAATAAATTTGTAAAAATAATTTTATGCTTATTGATTATTATGTACATCTAACTGTATATTTAATAGATTTATGCGTTTTCATATGATGCAAAATTAACTTTGCGCGTTTTGAATTGCATGTGTTCCTAAATTATGCGCTCTGAAATGTTATAATAAAGTACATTTATGAGATTTAAGTATCGCTGTTGAGTCGGCAAAGTAGATTTGTCACCGGTAACTTGCCGTCACACAGTTGTTACCGTGCGAATTTATCGGCTCTGCATTTTGTTCGTTAGTTCGAACATTTGTTCGACAGGACGTAAAAGTATACATACAATTTACTGTATAAAGGCCAATTGGGCCAATAAACTTATTCTATTCTCTGTGTTACTGTGCTCATACATATATTTCATGATTCATGGTATTCCCGTCAAACGATAACGTGCAAAATGACAGAGTCAAATGTAGTATTTCAAATTTAATGACAGTTTTGTTGTGTACAATTTTAGCCATAAAAATTATTTTAAAAAAAGCAACAATGATCATCATCAACTGTTGAACGCATTCACCCGCTGAATTTATTAAACCTTGCATAATGGCAAACCGAGAAACTCCTATCGCATCCAAAAGCGCTGACGATCGAAGTGTTGAGGTATACTCTTTGTTATGACTTAGGATTACATTACGTTCTCGTCTTTGAACCATTTATTCGTTAATAACTAAAATATAAGATAAAAAATATCCCTTCTGTGATCCGATGTCACTGACAATGATTTTTTTCTACGAGAATTTTATGGCAAAGAAGAAAAAACATAGGTATACCTTCGCTCGTTGTCAATTGATGATTGTTATAATTTTTGTCTTTGATTATAATTTTTTTAAATCTCCTATAAATCAAACGTAACGTTTTATAAAGTTGAACAATGTTAAGATATGTTATTTTGTTACCAAATTGACCTAATTTTCCTTCCCAATTAACTTAATTTTTATTTAATTGAATTAATTTGATTTGAAGAAGAAGAAAATTATTAAATTGGTTGTATGATTGTCAGTTGTTGGCAGAAGTTTTCCGATGCTTCATTTGTATGGAGAAGTTACGTGACGCACATTTGTGTCCACACTGCAGCAAGTTGTGTTGTTACTCATGTATTAGAAGATGGTTGACTGAACAAAGATCTCAATGTCCTCACTGCCGAGCTGCTCTGCACCTGCACGAACTGGTGAATTGTCGTTGGATTGAAGAAGTTACTCAACAATTAGATACGCTTGTTGCTGTCGGTGTTTCTAATTCACGGAACGAAGAGTCCATTAAAGACAGGTATTGTAACAATTTATATACATTTTTAAAGGTCTATGTCCACAAATTTGTATTAATTTTTTCAACTAATAATTGTCTTAATATTTACGTTAAGGTGTTCTGCTCATCATGAAAAACTGTCGGTTTATTGCTGGACGTGCAGATGTTGCATTTGTCACCAGTGTGCATTGTGGGGTGGAACTCATTCCGGTCATACATTCAAACCTTTAGAAGAAGTTTATGAACAACACGTCACACAGATCAAAGTAGAAGTGGGTCAACTGAAAAGACGTCTTATGGAACTAATTAGTCTCGTACAAGACGTGGTACATGTTTTTAATAAGATCAGCACTTAAATTACTTAACAAGTTTCATTGAAGATACAATTGTAACAACAATTTGTTTTAATGTTTGTAGGAAAGAAACGTGGAATCTGTCAGAGCGGCAAAAGATGAAAGGGTTCGTGAAATAAGAAACGCTGTAGAATTGATGATAGCAAGACTTGATTCTCAGTTAAAAGCTAAACTTTTAACTTTGATGGGTCAAAAGAACTCTTTGACTTTGGAAACTGAGCAACTTGAGGCCCTGCTACAGGATGTTGAACATCAACTTCACACTAGCTCACGATCAGAACTGATCACAAAGAGTTCAGAACTGTCTCGCATGATCTATCATGTGCGCAAGAAACCTATGACAAGTTTCCTAACTGCCCCAGTTCCAGCTGATTTCATAAGGTAAAAAAAAACTAGTTTAGTTTTGTGCTTGATACTATTATTCTTCTTTCACAAAACAAATTTTACGAAAAGCTTATTTGGGTTTCAGTGAAATTGTACCTGGCTATGATAGTGCAACATTCGCAATGCAAAACTTCACACAACTTCAGCTTAAAGCTGATCCAGTGTACTCTGCGCCTTTACATGTGAATGGTTTATGCTGGAGGTTGAAAGTATACCCGCATGGCAACGGAGTTGTCCGTGGAAATTATTTGTCAGTATTTTTAGAACTGAGTGCTGGATTACCTGAAACTTCTAAGTAAGAATCTTGAAGTAATTACTCGACTATACTATAAGAATATTATTTCCAATGTAAATATGCGGGTGAACTTTTTTAAATCTTAAATGAACTCAAATCAAATTATAGATATGAATACAGAGTAGAAATGATCCATCAAGGTTCAAGAGACACAAGTAAAAATATCGTCCGTGAATTTGCATCTGATTTTGAAATAGGAGAATGTTGGGGCTACAACCGATTTTTTAGATTGGATTTGCTTGATACTGAAGGGTATTTGAATACCGAACTGGATACATTAATACTGCGGTAAATAATTAATTGATCTATCTATTAATTAAGGTACATTATTGTTCCAAATGTAATTGATCAAAAACAATGAAAATTTTTCAGCTTTCAAGTAAGACCTCCTACATTTTATCAACGCTGCCGTGATCAACAATGGTATATCACTCAACTGCTCACTGTCCAAAACCAATACCTGACTCAAATCAATGAATTAAAAGAGGTTGAAAATATGGCTGTTTGTCTTTTAAAAAATGTATGTGGGTATTTTTACTGAACACCGACCTCTTTTACAGAGACTTTCTATTGAAATTTCACGAAACTCCGCTTCAGCAAGAACTATCGAAGGCCCATCAAACTGCGAAGCAACTCAAGACAACGATAAAAATTCTCAACAAGCGCAACATAAGTCTGGGAACTCTGTTTCATCTCCTATTCAAAATCATGCCATAGATACACAATATTTCTCAAATAATACAACTCCAACAAGGTACAGGAATAGATTTTAATCTACATATTTTAAAAAATATTCATGCACAAATTTATTATGCTTTTATTACAGATCGGCTCCTAGTCTGCTAGACAATCCAATAAAGACTACAAATAGCAATCAATTGTTATCTCTATGTGATCTGAATGATATTTCCGGTATCCAAGCTACCGGTTCAACGTCAACTTTGTCTTCCGTCTCCACTAAGTTTAACACAAACCATCCAAATTCATCGGTACTAACAACTCAAACCGTTGAAGGGTCTAATACTGGCCAGTCTGGCGAAGAATTAGCAGGTGATCAAACTCCAGGATCGCACTCTCCTTCACACTCGTCGTCCACCATGCTTTATCAACCACCTTTGACCATCTCTTCCAGTAGCAGTAGCAGCGATGTCGTTGTACGTAAATTAATTCAAGTCTGAACATTGTAAATGTGATGAAAATTATTAATTGTTAAACATGTAACCATAATTACTTAAATTAAATATTATTAAAATTGTCAAAAGAAACAATGAGTGATAATATATTTTGTAACTTGTAACTTGTACTTTCATTGCGCTTTTCGGGGTCAAAAGTTGATGTCTCTATTGAGTATCTGCTAAAAGTATATAATTTGTCGAGATAAGTTGCATAATTCAATTTTTTTACCATGTTTAGGAATTCAGTGAGCACGACATATACTTGGACGACTGTGAAAACGAGCCAGGCCTGACACTTTTGGATGACAATTTTAACGATGAAAATGATGTTGATGACGAAACATTGTCAGGTACGAAAACATCGATGTCAATTCACTGCCAATTAATAATTTGAAACTCCGAGTGACGCGATGCTCTAAAATGATAAAAAAATGCAAATTAATTAAAAGGCAAAATAACTTTGCATTAGGTCACCTGCATTATGAAACCAATTGACTCCGCGAAGTCATAACTCATAATAAGTTTGCTTTTATAAAGGAACAAACAACTGATTGCAAGAAAAGAGATTCCGAGGACAGATTTGATTTTGATTGCATCATCTTATAGAAGTTTATATTTATTTATTTTATAAGATCTTACAATTGTTCAGTACGAAAGTAACACGAAACTTTTTAGAGTTTTTAACAACAAATTTTGTATTATAATTGCACTTGTAAATATGTTATATATATCATATGCAAAAATATTCATTTTGTACGTTATTTTAGTTGTAGGAGAAAACGACGTGGAAGTTGCTGAGTCATTAGCTCCCTGGATGCAAAAGCACAAGACAACATATCTACCAGAAAAGGGCGATTTTAGTTCTGATTCCATTAAGTACGTCTCTCCAATCAATCTTTGTTGATTTGAAAAGATAACATTAAACGTTATCTATAATGACTACAAATTTTGTAGTCAAGAAAAAGCTTCGTGTTATATTTATAATTGCATCGCAATGAGTTTTTATTTCACATCTGTGTAAGGGCCACTATGAAAGAAATGACACCCAGCCATGTGTCATGTTCTTTGCAAGACTCGTAGTTATTCCTGTTTGTCATGTTATTTATCGAGCATGATTACCTTTTGTCTATTTCAAGATAGTTCAATCTCCCGCTTCTACGGGCATGATTTATAGCCGCTGACTAAATGCTATGCTCAATTATCCGATTGATTTTTCGGCCAAATGTTCGATACAATAATTTTCTAAACATAAATAGTTGAACGAAAGCTTCTGATCAGCTTGTTTTTATGCCTTGCAGCAGATGGATCAACATTTTGATAATCTTACGCAACTTTATTCAGCTAGTTTAAATCTTTTTCCATGTTAAGTTTATATTTATCCAATTTGAATCTATATTCAGAAAGAAGCAAAGAATTATTGATCTGCATGCTTGAGTTATAACATTATCAATTTAATTTCAACTTAACCCTTCTATTTCAATTTCCTCTTTACTTCCGTCATTGAATAACCTTGAGACTCAACGTTATCTGTTTTTCTGCTGCTAAATATAGGTTCTGCGGAGGCGACCCGTTAGAAGAAAAGATTATGCTCTTACAATTGTTCGACCAGAATCCGACTTGGACTTCCGTGTACCTGAAACACAGAGCGGAACAATACAAACACCGAAACGAACTGTCTACTCAGCAACACTGCAGTCCCAGCCCTCTTCTGTGCAACTCCTCGACTTCAGGACAGAGTCAACATAAACACCCCGAGAGCGACTCGTTCTGTTCCTTAGAACTCCCTAACAAGCACTTTTCATCTCATCTCTTTCAGGCCCAGCCACTTTGCAGCTCCAAAATCAAGTCCGAAGGATCAAGTCCTCGATTTCAAAGCGAGTTTGCAAGTGCCCTCTCTTCCATGGTAATCAAATCTGAGCCAACTACGAGATCAAATTCGGTGGAATGTGATAAAAATCTGTTAGATTTTTCTTTCGTTAATGCAACCGACTGCGCCAGTGATGACGACGCGAAAATTGCTAAAAGGATGATGAGAAATGGTAAACTGAGAACCAATTCATCATTTAAAAATCATAATTTGCTTGATATCGAAGCATCAGATCCTTGAACTTGGCGAATCCGGGAACGATGAAACTGTTAAACTCTTAACATACTAAAGTGACTTTATCTGAAGTTTCATTTAAACAACTACATAAGAATTATATCATTGTTTGCCAAAAAATGAAAACTTTTTTACAACTTCACGTTTGAACTGACACAAACAATTGGTTGCGCAATGCTTTGAACATAGTTTTTTTTCACGGTGGTGATAATCTCCAGTAAAACGTTGCACACAATCCTTGAACTGAATGAACTTTGATGGTTTTAAATACCTACTTCAAAACTGAGGAAAAAGACGGTGGCAGTGTGTGACATTTTCAATCAATCATAATTTCACAACGTTTGGAAAGTAAAAAATTTTTCACGTAAATCAACCCAATTTTATCTTTTTCTTTCTTAAAATAGAAAAAATTTCGAACTTGAAAAAGGAGTTATCTCAATGTAATGTTGAAGAAGGTGCTATCTCAAAACATGGAGAACTCTTGGAGCGTAACATTAAAGTTCTTTGATTAAATTGAAATAATGTTGACGTTAAATAAAAATTCAAAATCGAAATTGATCGAATTTAAAAAACCAAAACTTTTATTTACTTTATTTATGTTAATCCCTCATAATTAATTAAGTTAAATTTTATATGTTTATCCCACCATAAAATTTAATCTTTTAACAAAACGTAAAAATTTAATGTTATGATACGATTTAAATTTTGTACTTTTCAAACGTTAAATTAAATGTAAGATTTAAAATGATGAAATTTTGTTCAGTGCAGCTTGCAAAACAAACGTTACATAACTATAAGAATATGTGAAATGAAATCATATAGCAATTCTAAAATAAGCACATTTTTAAAACAACCATACATGCTTTAAAAGGCTTGTTGAGCAGATAAAAATCCTGATACATAGATGACATAGTTGTTGACATAGACGATGTAAGGAAATTGTCATTAAAGTGACGTTATAATTACCACAGTTTATTGTGTTTAGAGAGAGATAAAGACTATTATCGATTAGGTACATTGAAATTCCTGTGCTTATTTATACAGTTGCTAAATTGCTAAATATAAATCATTACGGAAGTACTAGGTGAATTATTTATTTGTTTTTTTTTTATTGTATTGATTTTATAATTTGATTGTATTTTTTAGGTCCCACAAAAACACCTTTGTCAGAATCAAAATCTCGTCGAATGTCCTCCCCGGCAACGGCTACAAGTTTGAATTCCATGAACCGAGAAAATACAAAATTGTACGAGCACCTCTTGGATAAAATCCAACGGTCAAATACATCTGAAAATGACAGCGCATCTTTTATAGATTTGAGGTGAAAACTAAATAATTTTGCAACAAATTTGCATTTTTCATATGTTTTAAAATATATTTTTTGTATAAATTATAGAATATTTATGTCGGAATAAATTGTAACGATTCGTCCATAAAATAGCGTTAATTTTATTTACGTAATTGGAACGCAGGAAAGGTTTAACGGGAGAAAGTAGAGGCAATCAAGGAAGGAAATCGCCAATGTTCTTATGGAACTATAACGAGCCTGCGTCAGCTGCAGCTATTGCAATGCCCGATTGCGTGTCAAACATAAACAACTACAGCTGGGTTCCGCCTCTTTATCATCACAAACACGGTAAAAAAAATTGTTGAATTGTGCATATGCACAGCGGCATTAAATAGTTCACTACTAGATTTTACGTTCGAATTGCTCAACATGTTTTTATTCACTCACATTCACTTTTTATCCGCACAGGAAAGAAGAAATGCGTAGACTCCGAGGCGCAAGGTTCTTCTGGTCAGACTGCAAACAAAAGTAGTCCAAGTTCGTGAGTATCGCGACTCGTCATCTCCATTTCATCAGGATAAGAATGCTAAAGATTTTTAAGGATCGGTTCCTTTCATGTTTCAGATCATCGGAGGATAAAAAGTCTGTGGATGGTTTGTGATATTGCGAAATCATGCGTAAATATATATACTCTGCTTGAGGAGAAGAACACTAAAGCGCTAAATTTGGTCTTATTGTGAGCAAATAATATTCATAATGCGAACAAATAATTAAAAAAAAAATTAATTGTTAGACTCGAACGTTGTAAGTTGTAACTTAAAAGTATTATGATGAAAAAATAAATGAAAAAGGTTTGTGTGTTTCGCAAACTTAGATTAGTACATCATGAAACAAGATATTTTTTGTCAAAAATGCAAGCAGTAACACCGATTTCCTTTTGGAAGAGAAGGAGCAAAACAAAATTTCTTTTTTTCAAGGGAGCCAATTTAATTCTGCATGCAAGAGTGACAACAAATACATTATACTACCGTAATCCCGCGGACTCACTGAGATTTGAATTTATTTGTCTTTCTTATCAAATTAATTTTCTTGTTTTATTCAACTTAAAAAGACTCTGCGCGTTATTTATTTGTAGCTTCATGAAATAATAAATGTTTGTCAGCGACCAAGTTTTCGATTTTGATTGATTTTTTTGCCCAAATAACATTCATTGAACTGTATAACGCCATGACAATGTCGACATGTAATATTATGACGTCATGTAACATCTTCATCTCTTACATCACCTGACTTTTGTATTGAATTTGCATTTACTTATGTAGAGCATTCAACAAATAATAAAAGTCACAGATTTATCAAGAAAAGGTAAGTTCATGGCTGTTGCGTAATGAGAAACTCATTTGAAAAATATTAAACAAGTTTAATGACTGTGCAGAATATTTGCAGAGAATAATATATGTTTTTTGAGCTTTCTATTTAACATTTCTGGTGGCATAATTGACATAAAATTCTAACATTCTCTGGCAACATTAATGACTTTTATAACATAATAAAAAGCTGAAAAACTTGAGATTGCTACCATACGTATTACTATAAAATCTGTTTTAATGTCGACTTGATTATTTATTGTAAATAAAATACAACATGTTATTTTTCAATAAAAATCTACATACTATAATGCTAAATGTCTTAGCTGAATTTATCTTGCGAGTTTATCATTTTAAAAATACAATAAAGATGAAACTTGTGTGACATAAACAATAATAATTGACGTATAAGAAATACGTCAATAATTGTAACAAAATAAAAATGCGAAAGCTGATCCAAGATTGATAACATCTAATTGCGTGACTAATGCCGTTATATATATACAATATACAAATTCAGAAAATTCTTAAACGCAAACGATGATGCATACTTGATGAACCCGTAAATTTTCCGACATTATGTAGGTTGATTCCACGAGCTGTCCCGAATGATTGTTTTATCATATTTCCCTCCGTGTAACTAATTGATGATTTCATTCATTCATACAGGTGACATGATGAGTGCCACCCTAGATACAGTCGATCGCACAACCTTTCGGTCTTGAATGGAACCGTATAAAACAGTTTTAAGATTACTCACTGACAATACAGGTTGTAACATTTGATCAAATCGTCAACTCTGTAACTTAATGACTTTCTTTGCTTTGAAATTGATTATTTCGTGACATGGGTGGAAGAACCCCCAATCTCTATCGTTTCCGAAATAATATAAAACACGTCTTATAAGTTTTCATTCACAAACGTATATTTATGAGAGCTGCAATAAAAATTTAATCAGATTTAATCAGAACTAGAAAATAAATTTTGTTCAAACAATATCATTATTTTTCATCCAATCGACTTTAATTATTTGATTGATTGAAAAAATTCAATTGAATGAAACCATAATATTATACAAACTAAGAAATAAATTATTTCATTGAAGTGCAGATTTATTTTTGTTATAATGTTGTACATTGATTCATAATTTGCAATTTCAAGTGTATTACGTTGCAGAGAGGCTACACGTGTTGCTGTTTTTATGCGTTTCATAAATTTACAGAGAGAACAAGCAGTCATTGCCTGTGACGGAGCATACGTGATGTACACTCATGCAGTTTTGTTTGCAATCACTTTTCCCTTTTATTATCAAAACAAATTGGATTTTTTTATTGATTGAATTCAGTTATTGTAATTTTAAATTCGAGTGTTTATTGCTTTTTTGATTTCAGAATATTATGATCATTTCTAGGGTCATTACCTTCTTCCACTTCTCATAACAATACGTCTGTTACAATAATCAGCTTATTATATATATAAGCAGAGGATCTAACAGAGGGCATTGTGCATGTACACACGTGTAACTTTATTTTCAAACGAACAAAATAATCATGAAGAGTTGGTACAATGTCTTATTTATTGTAATTTTGAAAATATTCTGTCACAATAAAATGAACAATTTTCAATTTTATATTAATTTTTTTGATAAATAAAAAATGTCCTAAATCCTGGGTAAGACTTTAAAGATGAATTGACGACATCAACTAATTTAAGAATTTTTACTAAAAGACGATTAGAAATCTAGAGACACTATAGATACCTGACGCGATCGACATATCTCTTCGATTTTAAATTCTGAAATCTTTTCAATTATTAATAACAATTGTTGGAATTGTTGTTATCAATGTCAAACACTTCTCAATTTAATTTGAAATCGTCGGATTAAATGTTTATATTTATGTTAAATTAAATAATTTTGAGAATAACAACACATTTAAAACATTTTCAATGAATTTTCATTTTTAAAAGAGATAAAAGACCATAATAAAAACCAAATATGTGCGAACAATTAAAAGTTCATTCAAGTTTAGGATTAGGATAGAAAATTGCTTGTTATATTCACATTAAAAAAAACTTTAACTTGCTTACATTATGCAATTCTTTCGAGTTTTTTATTTACTTTAAGTAAATAAAAACGTAGAATGTATAGGAAGTGACTATTTTCCAATCATTTGTTGCAAATAGTACATTTCTGCTCAAAAGATTCGGAATGTAGTCATTTCCATCCAAGGGCAGAAATATCACATATCCGCTCCTCTTCATATATTAGTATATTTCTGTCCGAGAGCGAATTGTCAGTTCACCCCCCCCCCCTCCCCATGTTTGACATTATATTTTTCATATACCCCCCGTGGGCGCTAAAAGCCTTTTCGCGAAACGCCGAAGGGAGAGAAGTGGCTCTTTTCGTCTGCTGGAAAATTTTTTTTTTCCGCATTTATAAAAATCCTTCATAGTTTTCACGGAATTCAAGAACTCTGGAAGCCCTGGGTTGTCCAACGATGAATCTGGGGGGGATTGTAACTGATAATCTTCAAAGATGAAAATAGTAATCAGAAAACAAAGCGAGAGACACTGCAGAGATAATGAGAGTTGATGAGAGTAAATGGAAGAGTGCTCGAGAGTGCATAAGAGTATATGAGGGTTTTTTCCTAGAAATAAACAAAAATATATTGGAACTCGGTTTGTCTGCATCTTCGTGCGCGTAACTTTTTTTTTTAATTATTATATCACAAATCTAATGAAATTCAGTTTTTATCTAAATTTTAGAATTAATTTCTCATTTATTATACGGGAAACAATATTCTTTTCACTTTCACAGGAGTCTGGAGAATTAAAAATTGTGAAACTTTTGACATTCGTTGTGAATATTTTCGTGTCGTCAAAAACGCATTTTTAAACAAAAGGTCTTACCAACGTTCTCAAAAGTGACAAACTAAAAAAGAGCCTTCTCTTATCAGTATTACAACTAAATAAATCCATCATATCATTCACCTTACATATTAATTTGTATATGCGCAACATTGATCTTCAGTTTACAAAACAAATATCAAAATTAAAAAGAAGAATAACAATAAAAACAATCAACAAAGAATTGCGCTGACCTGAACCCTCGAGTCCTCTCTGTTTCCTTCAAAATAAAAAATCAATAACATAAGTCGGTAAGGAAAACTGATGTTTAATTCCACTTTAAACTTGTCATGATTCAACAGTTAACATCAATGGTCGAGGAAAAAAATTACAACACATTTTGAATGTTTTTAAAGGTTATTAACAATAAACAAAGAACATTGTGAGATCAGAGAGACAGTGAGGAAAGTTGTAGGAGAAAAAAGAATACAGAGGAGAGTGAGTGCCACCCCCACTCGGGCACGTGTGCCTATACTCTCCGCCCCTGAACGGACCACCCACGCATTGTTCCTCTTTTTCCAGAAGCATCTTGCAGTCGCGCTCCGTACTTGGTGTCTTTCTCTTGCGGTGCGGAGCTCGGATTCTAGGGCTGACCAAGTGTGACATTTATAATCAACTCAGCCTAGCAGTTCGCTTCCGAAATAATATGCGCGTCATGCCCCGAAAAGCGTCATCAGACTGCTCTATCAAATAAACAAGGCCAGACGTCTATTCAACCAACTTTCACTCTTCGAGCCGACGGGCACCTCGATACTGTGCCATACAGCAGGTAAAACCAAGTCCGAAAGGGGGCGCCCCCGGTTTTTCCATTGCAAGGTTACGCCCCCCTCTCAGACGCGTGAGAGACTTTCCGCGACCGACGCACGGGATTTCTCAGTGTCTCAGTTGTTGCCAGTCGTTGCATGAGCCTCGACCAAACATCCGCCATTGATTTTTCCACACAAGCGTTCGCAGTAGTGTTCTTATCGATTCCTAACCTATATCGCAATCGACCATTAACGCAGCGCGAGTGACAGCTCGGTCGTAATACAAGTTCTATCGTATTTAGATGAACGGTGAGTTGCAGTCATGTCATTTTGACTTGCGATCTTACCTTTTGAATGTTACATCAACTCAGGTGTACTTCGCTTGCAAAGAAAAACACTTATTTTCTCAATAAGTAGTGGTCGTCCGTCATCATCACCGAGTCTGCTTTTCACACAAAAGTTACCTCCAAGTTTTGGTCTATCAGTGTATTCGTTATTGCAAAAACATTTTTTTTCTAATCATAATTTATTCGAATTCATTTCCGAACTGTCAATTAAAGTTGTAAAAAGAATCCAGACAGATTTTTCAACTGATTTTTTTATTAAACAAAGACAAAGATTGTTATCGATTTGATAACAATCGCTGAGGTTTATACTGAGATAAGTCGTTATTTTGGCTCTTATTCTTGACGATCAGAAGGGAAATTTGCACAATTTAACATGCACTGTTGTGGAAAGTTTTGTGTTTTAAGGTTGAATTTTATTTGCATGTTTTTAAAAACACGGCCGAAATCGTGTATTTACTTATTGTATTGTCCAAGTTCAATTGATGTTGATAATTGACCATGGTCAATGTTTTTTATAAACGAAAACAAAATAGTTTTGAGAAAATAGACAATTCAAATGCTTATAAATGATAAACAATGTCAATTGATAACAATTTCAACGTTTTAATTTGTTGGCCCGTAAATTCAACAGAAAAAAATGAAACTGTCGATGATAACAAAAGATTGTTTTGGTTCATTTCAGTTGAAGAAAACGAGTGGGTATGGTATATTTGACGGGCTCTTGGGGTATGGGAGAAGTAGAGACACAGTGCCGTAGCACCAATTCGTCCCCGATTGCTTCTTCGTTTCTGCAGGATAATGCTGAGGAAGTTGCTCTTCACCCGCTCAATAACCAGGTAACGTATTGTACGAAACAATAATTTTCGGTTTGTTTTAGGCGGACGAGTATGATGGAGAACTTTTGATCGACGTTTCAAGCATGACAAGCATTTTCGTTCAGGTGTCTAGTATCATAAAACAATCATATTCAGGGCATGCTAGTCGTATAACTCAAACGCACATTTCGCCCAGAGCTATTAAAAAATGTCCTATCGATTTTACTATCAAAAAGCTGCGATTAATGTGATGATGCCATAATACTGTATGTTTTCAATTTGTGAGATCAAAAGTCGCTAGTTTTCCTTTATTTTTCTGTTTGTTTTGCTTTCTTAATAAACTGATAACTGACCAGTCTCCGAGGCTCTTTCAATTGTTAACCCGCGTGCGTACTTTAAGCACACCGCATAATTTGGTCATCTCCTTTATTCACCTTCACAAAATATTATTAACATTTTCGAAATTGAACAATTTCTTTTTTAAATTTTCTTTTTAAATTTAAATTAAATGTTTTCTTTGAATACCTGAATCTTTTGGTTTGCGATATGTTTGTTTAGCATTAACACTAGAACATATGAAATAGTTCATATGTAATGGTAATTCTATTCACATTACATACAAACATTATTTCAAGCCTCAAAGTACAAGAATGGCTGAAGGGGTTATATAAAGTAAATTATAATCTTATTGAAAGAGATACCTCAATATTAAGTTAGTTAATTAGACGTTCCAGGTACTTATTGATTTTCACTGATCTCCATTTTATATTCATATAACACACATGTTTTCGAATTGAGTACTTTGAGTTGAAGCTGTTAGAAATAATTGAGAAAGGAAAGGCGAAAAGGGAGGACTTGGTGTCACAAGGAGTAAATGTAATTTTTTTCTTTTTTTGCTGCAAATGTAAGATATAAATTTATTTTGCTTTCATGTTGACAAACAATTAGAGATCATGGATCAGGAAGTGCCTTCCATAAGTGTTGATTTTATTTATTTTGTACTGACGCGTCTAGTTTATAAGACATGTAATTAAGAATTGTGTATTATTCTTTTATTGAGAGTAATAAAAAATTGTAACATATTCAGATTTTCAATGGCTAAGTCCCAAGAGATCCTTAACGAAAGAAAGAAAAAAAAAGTTCCGCAATGTTGATTAGATTAAGTATATTCTGCGATGCCAATTGTTTATACCGTTAATCTCATTCTTTTTCTCACTTTCTTGACATAAATCAATCAATTAATTATCTGACACTAGCAGTTCACTTTTGAACTTGAAGATGCATTACAATATAAGTTTGCTGATACATTCTTATAACGAACTGCAAAGTGTAAGTTTCATGACTTCCTTTTGCCACAACAAAAGGTTCGTTTTCTGACCCGACATTTAAAGTGTAAAAGCGTGTCCGGGTGAGGGAAGTTTTATATGAATCATCTTCGCGCTTTTGTAATGGCAAACAAAGTCCGCTTTGTCTTCATTAGAATTGCTAATTAAAATAGAATCATTTTCTCGTCTGTCGCTAGCTTTTTTTCAGCAACATTACATCTCAATCGTTAAATCCTGTGCCGTAAGTCAACATCAATTATGTGTATGCAGGAAAAAATGAATTGCGATAAGAATGTTATGATATATAGTTAGGCCATTGATTGTAATTTGTGATAAAAAAGGAATGGTGAGAACAAGCTGAGATTCTTCACTAAAATATCATTGTTTGATATAGAGTCTAATATAATTTGTTTTAATATCAGGTTGGTGGACATACGCGATTATTGCTCCTCAATCCGAACACAATATGCAAACCATTGAACTGCAGAGAGCTTGACTTCTACAAAAACATTCCACAAGATATACAAATGTTTGTCCCCAAATTTAAAGGTAAGCTAATTTTTAATTTTAGCCGTAAATTTACCAATAAGATGTAACGAGGTGTACCAAGCACGTGCACACGCTCGTATTTTTGTTCAAATTTATTTTGTTTCTTTTTATTCAGTTACATTCTTTATTCTTTCTACAAAGTCCATTTACATCTGAATCTTAAGGGGATGAATAAAGGTTAGTGTTTATAAAAAACTAGTTGAAGTCCTGTTTTATGAATAACCATTGAAAGACTAAACAAAATATATCAGGCGTTTTATTTTTGACGCAGGATCTCAACTCGTTGTTCATAAACACTGACCTTTATTCATCGCCTTAAGGCGATAAATAAGGGTCGCATAATAATAACGAGATTAATTCCTACGTCGATAATAATTATCGAAGCGCCAAACAAAACGAAACGCCAAACAGATGATTGTTTGCAATTATATGTATCGCTTGATGTATTTTGTTTAGTGCTACTATGTTTGTTGTTGACGCAGGACCTAATCTCGTTTTTCATAACCACCTACCTTTATTCATCGCCTTATTTGTCTTTTTTTCTGCTTGAGCACTGCAGGTTCAGTCTTGAGGTCCATTAATGTCATCTTCGTTTTTTGTTTGCTTCATTTGACTTTATCAGTACCTTAAAAGAAACCAGTATTATTTCATCTTCTACATTTACAAAAATAATAATAATAACAACTTTGTTAATATTTCTTTTTGTTAATATTTTCTTTCGTTTGTCCTATTCCCTTGTCTCCTTAATGCATTTATTTTCTGCCAAGCATGTTACCAAATAAAGATCATGTACATGAATTTCAGTCATTTTTCCACAGGTGCTATTTAAAGCATCGCCAAAGATAAGTGTAATCATGCTTATAGATATTGTTGGTCGCGTCGGGCAGCTCGTCAAATCGGTCAGATCGGTTCTTTTTGCTCGGGCTTGAGTCGCGTTGCATTCTAGGAAGAAAATCTCTGAGATAAACAGAGCAGGCATTTGGTGTCTGGATAATCAATAGATTTTCATTAGATTTATTTAGAACGATGTCTCAGAAGAGGAAAAACAGCGTTTATTAATTTCCAATGTTATTATGCAAAAGAAATTTTAAAATGCGTTTTTATTCTTCCAAACCATCCGAACAACCATGCTTAACAGGGAAATTAAAAAATAAAATGAGATGTAATTTTAATATAAGCTGATACATAATGATGTAGGTCAAATTAAGGGGCCTTTTCTTTTTTTGCCTAAAAAATGACCATTTCTTAAACGTGATTTAACAATAAACTGATTATTAAAACTTGTTCAAATTTTGTCAGGTTTACGTATCATTAAAAATGAACAAATTCCTGACATATTCAGATGGCGCTGGTGTTCCTCCCTTTTGTAAAAAGATGCACTTATCTGTGAAAATTTCGTTGCAATCGGAAGAATTTTAAAATTCTATTTGCCGCACTAAAAAAATCTTGTTTTGAGAAAAACGTATTTTAAGTGTGAGTGAGGCGCGGCTTACCAAGTGTTTCAACGTGCACCGCGCTAGAAAAATCGCTATAACTTTTTTTAATTTTTTGAGCTTCAAGTTGATATTTTTTATAACTCTAGAAACATCGAAGAATCGAATTTTAAAAACAAAATAAATTTTTTACCCAGTAAGCAAAGACCCTTTAATTATGAATGCATCGTTTTTATTAAATTAATTACGTAATAATATAACATTTCCTGTTGCAATTGTTCTCACTAAACCAGGTGCTTTAAAATTGCTTAGAACTGTGTTTTAAACATCTCTGTTATTTGACTATCATCTGACCGCGAATTACTCATTCGATTTGCAACAATATTATCAATATGTGCAACTGATTTTTTGTTTCAAAATTAATTTAAGCTTATATTATTAAATCAATCTTTGGAATAAACTTGAACTAATGAGTCACCTTGTAACAAGTATGAGATCTAATATCATGTCAACCAAGAATAACGAATTGTATGTTAGAACGTTTTGGAAAATAATAAATAAAAAGTTTCAAAGCGATTTTTTCCTACTTTTCTGATTTTCAGACATACAATTAGAAAAGAAAAAAAAATTCTCGGGAAGACTAACTTTTGATTACAAATGCCTCATCTGTATTCACTGGTCGAACATTTTTGACAAGCGAATTTGTCGCCGAGGATTTTGTATGAAAAAGGTGTGAGCCTCGAATAGGATATTTGTCATTCATTGTCGTTTCCCCTCCGCTCGCTAAAAGTTGGATGAAAATGAAAAAAACTGGTCAAGTAATTCACTGAGAAAAGTGCATCAAATGTTCTGGCTTGTTTTGAAAAAGCATTCTTATTGGAACGTTTCAAGTGTCGTACAAATTGATAGAAAGAAACAAATATAAAAATGTTCCAATCAGAATGGAGATTTTTTTCAGGACATTTCAGAGTTCTACTTGAAATCCTGGGAATAATGTCCACCGGTTAATAGAAAGAAATTAAAATATTGTGAAAGATGAATGCATCGAATCGCAACGTAATGATTGTGTCTAGAAAAAAAACGTTTTCTTTTAAGTCTCCCCAGAGCCGATAATCACAAGGATTCGTGTCTTGGAATCGAGGCATGGCCTGCTCGCAGACCCACTAGTGCTCTGAACACATTCCATTCGCTTCTCCTTGGCCAATTCTCGGGGTTTGTATTTTGTTGCTGATCACCAATATATTCCACCATTGAGATACTAGTTCTCCGAAAATCAGAATTGTTCTCGACGTAAACGAGTATCTCACAATAATTACACATTAATCATTTCAAAATTGATGAAATTTTGTCTTGTTATTATTATTATTATTATTATTATTATTATTATTATTATTATTATATTTTTATCACAAAATAACATTCATTTTTCATGTGCTAGGCTCACGTTGATCCGTTACAGCATTCTGTTAATCATAAGTCCTTTCAGAATATTTTTGTTCAGTCAAACAGAATCCAAAACAACTCTTTTTTTTCATTTGAATTGTATTTTATGATTGCACAATTTGGACAACACTGAGAACAATTCTTGCTCAAGGTGAAACTCAAGGTGAAACATTGATTGGCATTTTACAAATGCTCTAAAAGTTGAACATTAAAAGAAAATAAAGGAAAATAAAATGAAAAAAAATAAACAGAAAAATCGAGCAGAACAATTTTGAATCGTAACTTTTGCATTAACGTTAAAGTGTAGTTGTCGATTCATTTTTTGTTCATCTTGCTTTCTTTGATTGAAACAACAATTGAATTTCAAAAGAATGATTTCTGTATGGAAAGTAAGGCAATTACATATGTCAAAGATTTTTTGTAATTATGCTTATACAGAAGTGACTTAGGAGAGTAAGAAAAAAAAATTTTTTTTTCTCATTTATCGGCCGGAAATGATTAGTTGCAAAAAAAGTGTTATCGTGGCTGTGATATCCTTGAACGATAATAATATAATTTGTAACTTCAGCGATAGCCAAACTAATTGTGTATTTCACCGACTTGGTACGTGTTTCAGGTGTTATGCAGGCTTCAAGTAGCAGTGGCAGCAAGCTCGAGAAACGGTACAGTCCCAGTTTTAGGGATCAGGAGACACGTACGGCCAAGAGTACAACTAAGAGAAAGCGTGACGATGTACTCCGGTAAGCTGACTTTTTTTTGTTTACTCGCGCTTTTGATTTCAGACATTCAAATTTTATTTATGATCTTTATCGATCTTCTTTTTTTGTAGGATGAAGATTCATCGCAAAAATAGTTCCTTTGACCTGCTTAAATCCGGAACGCATTTGGATATCACATCTAATAAACAATGTATCCTTTATATTTTCAACTCAAAAATCTGATGATATTTTCATAGATGCAAAAGTTTTTTCCTTGACTTATGTTTGTTCACAGATTTTCTACTGTTAGAAAATATAACATTCCAGTATTCGCATCCGTGTATATTAGATTTAAAAATGGGAACCAGGCAACACGGAGACGACGCATCCGCAGAGAAGCGCAACAAACAAATGGCCAAGTGCGCAGCGAGCACTTCAGCTTCGTTAGGCGTTCGTTTATGTGGGATGCAGGTAATTAATCAAATCGCAACAGTAATTCATTTTCTGTTCAACTTTGTCAGTTAGTAATTAGTCTTTCATATCTCAAAGATGAACCCGAATTTATTATCAACTATTAGCTAAACATTGTTTTAGACTGTTGAGCATAAAAGTTGATAGTGAGTGAATGCAATTCATAGTATACTAATATACTTTAATTGTATGGCATTAATTTGCAGGTCTACCAAAAGGATACGGATTACTATGTAAAAAGGGACAAATATTGGGGTAGAGAATTAAATGAGGAAGGTTTCAAGGCAGCTCTGCATCGATTTTTTCACAACGGTTTTTGTCTACGAACTCCTGTAATACAGAGAGTAATCGCGAGATTGGAACAGCTGCGACGAGCGATAGAGAGACAGAGTAGCTATAGATTTTATTCGTGGTAAGAACTTGATAAAAGCACCACAATATTTCTTAGATAAAACCAAGACGAACAATCTAAGGAAATTTGATCGATCCGTGTAATTAACAATTAATTGCGGAGATTTGCACAAATAAACAAAATTTGAACTTTGAAAGCAGCTAATCGATAAGCGACGTCCACAGAATAATAATGAGCTTCATTTCTCATTCGGTCTTCAATATTTTGACGACTCAGTGCTAATGCTATATTGGCATTGCCTTGTTGCTTCTCAGAAATCAGTTTTTAGTCACAAAATGAGCAGCGACTCATTACTCATTTATCTCTAATCCGTTTATTTCTTTTTATTTGAGCGAGAATACGTTTGATCATCTCCGTAGCACTGCATGCGTTCAAAAACATTATACTGCAGATTTATGTTATGAATGATGCAATATTCGCTGATGGATAGATTTGCGAATATAGTTTCATTTAATTAATTTTATTTTTAATTAATTTAATTTTGAACATACAAAGCCTCAAGCAGAAGGCATTGTCCTTTATCATTCTGACTGATGAATTTAATTTTGATTTTCAGTTCGTTGCTAATAGTGTACGAAGGTTACCAGCTGGACGACTACTCGCCGTCTCGGCACGTATCCAACTTGCAGGTTTCTGAAGAGTCAAACGACGTAAACTTTGCCGAGAACTTGGCCCACAATGCGGATGTCTGTTACGACGCGGACACGTCAAACAATTCCGTCGACTACAACATGTCTTCGCACGAAGAGGTGAACCAAGCAACGCTGCATCGGGGCTTCGGCGAAGCTGCTGCCCGTGGCGCCAAACACGAAGTGGGCTTTTACCCGATCAGCGAAGACACTGTGTTCATGGACCCACCGTCGGATAGTTTAGGAATAGAGCCTACGCCTTACGACAAGTGGCTGCTCTACAGTGGAAGCAGCAGCAGCAACAGCAGCAGCACCAGCAGTGGCGACGAATACTGCTGTGGGCAGCTCACGGTCGCCGATTCGGAGGACACGAGCTCCGATTTTGAGATGCACTCCGAGTGTGGTGTACTAAAGCGTAACCGCCAAACGAGTCATCGAGTGCGCCTCTATAATGACGAGACAGACCCCACCGCGGAGGATCAATGTGCAAGCATCAGCAAGCGTCTCCGAGCCAAGGACGGTGAACCCCGGGCGACCGACGGCGACGCTAATGTTGACGTCAGGATGATTGACTTTGCCCATACAAGCATCGGCAGAACCGGCATTGAGGTTGCGTCCAACAGCAGCGCGACTACCGTTCATCAGGGTCCCGACTCGGGTTTCCTCACAGGCCTCGACAGTCTCAAAAGATTGCTCATGGAGATACTTACGGAGGGCTAACAGTGCGACGACGCTGGCGTCGAAGCCAGCGTTTGCATTGATGCTATCAAAACCGAGTGATGTGCTTCAAAAAACTCGTCAGCTATTCTCACGACTAGATGAGCAGCTCTATTTTCTTCAAAAATTGAGGCCAATTGAGTAATGATATGGGATAAACATTTCCTCTTATCCAGTTTGTCGTTTTTTTCAGAATCGGCAAATTGATTCGAATTTTCTGTGAATTGTGGATTCGTGATTGGGAGATTCGAGTTTTATTTAGAGATTCAATGACTCAAATACGTCAACTTTGTAGTTTGATTTTTTTTTTAATTAAAGTATTTATTTTTGTGAAAATTATTAGTTTGATGCTATTTAATTGTTTGTTATATCTTCAACATTTATATTTGATCTACCATTTACCATAAAAAATTACTAGACAATTTATTGCGAGTATACTGACATTAAATCGCTAAATTAAATTTAATTTATTTACCTTATTTTTATTTATTATGTTGACAACTTGTTGCACTTTGGTTTTTAAATTAATTATTTTTTCAATAAATAAAGTAACAGAGTTGTAATTTATGTAATATAATAATCGTTTAACATTGAAAATCTTTTCAAGAATAAATCGGTAGTTGCATCTCTAAATAAAAATTGGTTACTTAATAACCAACCTAATCGATACGACTTCTAATATTTTTTCTATTCTAAACGTGATTCAACTATACATTCACGCGTGACTATTTATTTATTACATTTGTCTTCGTTGCGGTGTAAAAAATATTTTATCAAAAGACCTCCAAGAATCGAGCCTTTAATTATTCTGTGATCAGTGTTGGTGTGTTAAGAAAGCATAATACACCTGCGTTTTCCATAATACTGATTTTATCGTAGGACACGTCCCGCGTGAAAATTTCCGGGCCATTCTAAAAAAATTCAAAAATAGGAATTCTTGGTTCAGAGAGAAAATTTCGGGTTTGATTTGATTTAAAAAATGAAATTGTCACCGAGGTGGAAATCGTGTCCTCTGGCAATATCTCTTTTCTCCCTGGAAATTTCGGGTTCACATTTCCTGGCAATTATTCCTCGCAGTTTTCTTTCAACAGAATGGTCCAGAACTTTTCACGAGGGGTTAGGTATTTTTCACTACATTTGAATTTTTCAAAAATGTTATTAAAATATTTTCATATCCATAACAGTGTATTGTGTAACTAAAATTTTGGATAATGTTAATATTTTGATACTGTGACTTCGCATTACCAAAGAATTCAAAAAAGAAAAAAAAAAGAATCTTCCATCTCCATCCATTTCAGTTCTTAACACTAGAACCGCCAAGGCGACAAATTTGTCTCCTTCCAAAAATAAAATATTTTTCAAATATTTTTCAAAAGTTTTTGTTTAGTCTTTTGGGGAGTTCTCACTGGATTTCAACTATTAAATATAAAAAATTTTTTTTTGCAAATTTATAAAACAATTTTACTTATAAATACTCTATTATCGTATCTCGAAAAGTGAATCACGCCCGCCATCTACAAGTGCTTTTTTTTAACAAACTATATACATTTTCAGAAATTTTTTTTGTTTTATCAATGTTGTTTTATTTTAACTCCAAAAAACATAAAGTATTTATGAATAAGTATTTTTCTCACAGATAGTTCTTTGTCTAAATTTTTTTCAGAGAAAAGAAATTTTTGTACATAGTTTGCTGCAAAAATCGCTATAAAATATATAAATATATATACGCTCTTATATATAAATAGCGTATAATAAATTAACTCCTAGGTGGTTCTAGTCCGGTTATTTTTTTATTATTGTTATTATTTAGTAGCGTTAATAATTAAAGCTTATACTGAAGTTGATGGCGTCATAAAAAATCTCCATTTTTATGTTACTAAGAAGTAATTAAAAATTAATAAAAAAATTCCACTCAGAAGTTGGTCCGCGTCATCGTAAATGCGCGCTCATCAGTAATATCAATTGTGAAGTAGATCAGTAGCGTTAAAATTCAAGTCAGTCAGTTAGGTGAATCGATATCAAATAAATATAATTATTTAAGGCAATGAATAAAGGTCGGTGTTTATGAAAAACGACGCTGACAGCCACCGTTTATGTAAATGATTTACATAAAATTTGAGTAAATGTAACTCCTCATCGTGCTGCATTATTTGCATAAATCGTTTACATCAAACAATTTTGTGTCGAAATTAATAAACGATTGAAAAAAAAAATTTTTTTTGGTTTCTCAAAACTTCAAAAATTCAAAAAATATTGTTCCTTGTATAAAATTTATGTAAATAATGCAGAACAATGCGGAGTTAAATTTGCATAAATTTTTTGTATAGCATTTATGTAAAGTTTACACAAAATTTACGTAAATCTGGCTATCAGGGGAATTGAGGTTCTGTGGCAAAAATAAACATTGAAAGATTAAGTAAAATATATCAGGCTATTCTTTGCAACCATATGAATCGCCTGATACATTATATTTAGTCTTTCAATATTTATTTGTGACACAGGACCTCAATTTGTTTTTCATAAACACCGACCTTTATTCATCGCATTAATACATTCATAAAAAATGTTACGTTGATGAGTTGAGTCAGGGGAAGGTGGCATAACACAGAATTAACATAGCATACTCTTATACTATTTCAAGGTTGCGAATTCACGGTAAGAAATGTTTTCCAATAAACAATTCCTTTAGACCTAAATTTAATTTTTCTAACGGAGTGTAACGGGGGGGGGGGGGGCGTATGTCATCATCTCATACACCCCCCCGGGGGGTGTATGAGATGATGACGAAAATACACATTTTCAAATGTATGTACATTTTTCATATGTAAATTTTTTTAATTAGTTCAACTGTTTTTGATAGATGTAAAAATGAATTAAGAAACAAAATATTTGTAAATCGTACCTGATGCACGCGCATAAGTGGCGAGTAATTTCAGCTAATTATGTCCAACTTCAGTGTGTCGCTATTAAAATATCAATGAGTTTATAAAAATGTTGACATAATCGCCAATCAATTGTGACAAATAGTTTAAAACTATACCTCTATTCCGAATGTATAAAACCAAAATTAAGTTAATTCAATTTCATTATTATTATTATTTATTTTTTGTCAAAAAATAATTGTGAAACAAAAAGAAAGCTACTGAACTTTTGCTGAATTTGCCAAATTGTTTAAGCTTTAAGGTCTTTTTTTGGCGAAGCACGCTAGAACATGGTAAATAAGGTACTGCATAAAATTTACTGCCACGGAGTTAGGGACTTTGTTTATAAAAATAAAAACGTTGTTGTTTTCTGAAAAAATGGGAGAGATGAGTTCTACGATTAAAATTCACTTCAAATACGAGGAATCATTAGTTATTAACAATTTAAAATAAAACTTCAATTTTTTGTTTAGGAAAGCGTCACATAAGTGAGACAATGTGACCTTTTTGTTAAATTAATTTGCCATTTGATTGTTGGTTGATATTAATCAAATCAGTAATTTGTCGGAAACTTGGGGTTCCATAATTTATTGTTACTGTTTTAATGTCCAGAAACTTTTTGATTGCACTTGCAATGGTGCCTCGACTTCAGTTTATTAGAATAAAACAATTGTAAAAGCTTTGGTGTACATGCTCGACATTGTCATAAACCTGAAATTAATATGTTAATATGGTGGATTGGCGGGCATGTGTACACCAAGCTGATTCAATGTGTACAGATATGAATTTGTTCTAATAGCGATCAATTTATGTCGTCATCATCATAAAAATAATTTATCAATTCACGATTTAAATTTGTGAATCGTAAAGTTTGATAAAACAACAAAATATAAAATTGAGAATTAAAATAATTTACATGTGCATGTATATTTAAATGTAAGAGAATTTAAAAACCAGAAAATGTAAGTGATGTGGAAAACATAAATCAGTGTTGAGAATTGTTGGCTTGGATTAAGGAAAAAACGTTTGAATCTCTCAAATTAGAAAAATTTGATGAGTTTGAAAAATTTATCAACTTTTTCAATACATTTGATGACCATTAGCACAAATGGTTATAAGTGATTTGTAGTATGATTAAATCAACTAAGGCAAGCGTTCCTCTGGCACGCTTTTCGAAAATTTTAACATATTTAATTTGTAATTGTTTTGGGTAGTTTATTAAATTATAATGATTCAGAAAGATAAACTGATTTCGGCTTAATTTTTGAGCTGTAATTCAAATATTGCATATATTTTTTTTTACTTTATCGACTGACTAATTTCTAAATTGTTACTCTATTGTAATGCTATTAGAGCCTTTAGTAGAGTACGGGCAACTTGTCATTGAAGATATATTCAAATTGTTTTGGAAAAACAGGTTTCTTTAACATTGAAAATGTTATGTTAAGAAAAGTTACGCATAAAATTTATATTTCAATTTGAACATTATCATCAATTTTTAATTCAGAGGAAGTAATTGTAAATAAGTTTTTTTCCTCATCCAGCGGGAGAAGTGAGCACTTCTACCCACAGGATGAGGAAATAGTATATTAACTGAAAATTCGTGCACATGATAATGATTATCTCTGCATTAAAATGTGATTTTAATAAACTACCAAAAATTTCTTCATAAAACATGTACACGCATCTTACAACAGCCGGGACCGTTCTTTCTACCCCGGTGACTCTGTCGATTTGTCAAAATCGTACAAAAAGTGTACAAATGTAATTTACTCGCTACAAACACATGAAGAAATACACATATATATTTCTACTTAACAAACAACTATAATAAATTATTCGTCTGAGTCGCACATTGTTATGAAATTTTGTAATGAATGAAAATTTATACTATATATTCTTCAATCAAACAAAAAATTGAACTTACATATATAACAAGTTGAACGTAATTTATATGTCATCAATTGTACAATTTCACTTGCAACAATAATTTATGAATAAAATATTCAGAAGATTATTTATATTATGTTTCAGAGGAGAGAGTATTGCAATATTTCATAGTTTGGAGCAGACTCAAAAAGACACGAGTTGCAGGGACGTAAAGAACGTCCAAACACAAACGCTCCTGCCAATAAAATAATAATTATAACTAATAAAAAGAAACTTATTGTTAATCATACGACGAGACTGCGATGACAATTGATCATAGGACCACAATATGTAACGGCGTTAAAAAGTAGATCTCCGAAAAATATGATGTCCTCAACAGTAGTTCAACGATGCTCAATGAGAACTAAAAAATTTTGCTTAAGTTCTTTTGTGTAAATTCTTTGCTTCGAAATCTGGAGTCCGTCAATGATTGAATAATAATAACTGATGAGAAAAAAATTATAACCTTGTAAAGAAAAGTTATTATTTAATCGTTGGCGAAAGTTCACTTTTGCAACCGGTGCAATTATTTTTTAATTACTGTAAGGTAATACAAATAACGAGCAAACATGAAGTGAATACAAAATTAATAATAATAATAATAATAGATGAATGGTTGAAATTAGTATTCTTAGATATGATTATTTATTCTTCAGTATAACGAAGACGACAATTTCGTCATTGTAAAGTACTGAATCGCAACTGGAGAGCGCCTCGTGTCTCTGATCTAGAATTATCATTAGCTAAAGTATTATTACAAATGAACGAAGGATTTTCTGGGACAAATTTAACGAGAAAGCGGCTACAGTTTTGTTTCTGTTGTCGATCAAGTTAAACGCTGATAACGATTTTTAAATTCTGGCCTAAAACGGTTCAATTCGTTGTGATTCTTGTGATAGTACAATGTAATGACTTCGATAGCTTTAAAAATAATGCAAATTGTTTTGTCGTTTGAAAATCGTTATCATTAATCGTTATCAAAGGCTCTTTTCGGCTTGTACAAAGTTTGACTTTTAAATAACTTGTGTGTAAGTGAAAATTTCTGTTCTGATTGTGAATGTAATTGCTACTGATTAAGATTGTATATATCATTTCAGACTATTGTAGTATTACTCAAAAATAAATAGGCGCGTTTCATTTCGTACTATAACAATAAATATACATGTAGATAGATATTTTCCGGGACATGAATTGTATCATGTCGTGGCTTAGACCTTTTTTTTTCGATGTAAAAAATAATTCTGTGAAATCACGTTGTTGAAACGATGACAATTTCGTCATAATATGTACAGCATATGTTTACTTTATACAAATATATAATTATATTTGTATATATATAAATAAATATATACATCTCATCATGCCTAGTTCGTAATTGTATTATTTAAAAGCGTCGCTTTTACGAACAACATATTTTTTGTACTACAAGTGTACAATCTTGCTTTTCTCTGTCGATGCAATAAACATTTTATTACAGAAAACAAATGTTTTTATTGAACTTGAAAAATGTTTCATACAAAAATATGAAACAGTTAACTCAATGTTATCTTATAGTTTCCAACAAACGGCTCAAATTTCAGAGCAACAAATTTTATTTTAAATAATTTAAGACAAAGGGTCAGTTTTCAGTATCAAAGGTAAAATGATGGTTCATTTTACAAATGATTTTTTATTATAAGCCTGTGTTATTTTACAATAAAATTATTAAATAATAATACAACCATCATACTTATGTTTTCTGCTTTAAAATAAACGAAGTCAACTATAATTTTATTGCAATTTCATTCGTAATTTTCCAGTTTTTAACTGTACATGCTCAGCTGTCAAAAAATATCAATCTGTCAAAAAATAAAGGTTGGACACCCGAACTTGGCCAACTTCCGCCAACTCGCGGCCAACTTCCGCCTTTCATCAACTTTTTCATTATGGATGGATGGATGGATGGATGGATGGATGGATGGATGGATGTTGTCACAACATTGCCTAACTAGCATTTAAAAATAAGAAAAAAATATTAAGAAATGGGTTTCGATACCAATCCATACAACATTGCCCAGCAATGCTAGGAATTGCCTAGGCAGTGTTGGACTTCTAGGCAAAGTATTAGGCGAAGCCATAAATAATCAAAATTGTCTAAAATGCCTAGGCAATCCTAGGATTGCCTGATTTCGGGCTTTGCCGGTAACATATATAATATATAATATATATAAATATATAATAATGTATATAATACACAATATTACATGATAACTTGTCAAACTTGCAAAATTTCCTAATTCTACCTCTGAACCAATCAGAATCCGAATATACATATGATAAGCAACTAACTTCTGACAACCACAGCTTTTAATTTTTTATTTTGACCAAGGCATTTGTTGGTGGAGTGAATTGTTGCAATTTTTGATCTTCCACATCACAATAAATTTCAATTACAAATGGAAGTAAACCTCAGGAAACATTTTTTCATAGTTTAATGCTTAAACCATTTAATAACGAAAAATGTATGTATACATCTTAAACACGCGTTTTTGGTTTTTGAATGCAGATAGATTCAGGGAATAAAACAGCCATAGAAAAACTACTAATACATTGTTAAAGTTATAATACCTCTTCCAAAAGTTGACTTTGGAACCTTCAGACATTTTCATATATTAAATCAAGAAATGATCAATGAAATTTTTTATAAACGACTAGGTTATAACTTTTTTAATTTCGCGATCTTTTGGAATTTTGCACATAAATTCGGGGCAAAGAACGGCTTTCGAAAAACTATTAGTTACACACTTCCAAAATTCAACATCAGAATCGTCAAAGATTCTGTCTCATTCGAAATTGGTTATAACTTTTCCAATGTCAAAGATATGTTTTTGGTTTTCTGCACATAGATTCAGGGCATAAAATGAACCATCAAAAAATCACCAATTCTTATACCAAGGCATCAAACTGCCTTCGAAAAACCACTTCCAATACCGTATACAGCGCGCGCTACGTTATATATGGTTTAATTTTTCAATTTTTAATTGCACATTTTCACCTGTCAAAAATAAAGCAACAAACTGTCAAAGATGAAGTGGTTACGCATGAACTTGGCCAACGGTCCGATCCGCGGCCAACTTAATGCTCCGTTTAACTTTTTTATGATGGATTTTTCTTTTTAAAATGATTGTGTCAAAATTTTGCCCTTCCAAACTCGAACCTGCAACTTTCAAAGACATTCTTTCTATCTGCAACTTTTTATCTTACAAAAATAAAAAAAGTAGTTTTTTTCATTTATCGTTACCTACAATCTACTTTATTTCGTGATGTTTTCGATTTTCTGCATATAGATTCAAGGCATAAAAATTGTATAAAAAACTACGAATTTGAATACAACAGTTATACCCGTCCAAAAGTTGACCTAGGAACCTTCAGACATGCTTGCATTTAGATTCAGGGCATCACTCAGCCTTCAAGAATTTACCAATACCTACTTTATTGAAGTTTTTTTTAACTTCAAACTTCAGACATTTAAATTTAGAAAAAATTTGTCTGATTATTTGTTCATAAGTTTAGGCCATGAAACTGCTTTCAAAAAACGATTAGTGCTTACATACATTTCATTCCTTTCAAAAATGTCATACCCTTCTTATACTTGTTCTCGGAACATTTAAACAATCTATTCTTTTAGATCTGGAATAAAATATTTTTATTTAAAATTTTGTATAATTTTTTAATCAAAGAAAAATTTTTTCTATCTATAGAAAAGCTCTTGAAGAACTACTGATACCTTGTCAATGTTACACCCTTACAAAATTCGACCTCTTGACCTTAAGCCATTCTCATATTTTTATTTTTCATTGAAATTGGTTATAACTTGTTTAATTTCCAAGATATTTCCCTGGTTTTTTGCACGTA
Source organism: Trissolcus japonicus (assembly GCA_030522925.1). Lineage (NCBI taxonomy): Eukaryota > Metazoa > Arthropoda > Insecta > Hymenoptera > Scelionidae > Trissolcus > Trissolcus japonicus. The sequence continues at coordinate 43,900 of JAPYZS010000782.1, forward strand.
AATTCAGGATATCAAACTGCCTTCAAAATAGCACGAATACTTTTTTAATTTTGAAGCTATGATTTTGGCTTTTTTCACATAGATTTTAGGTATAAGAACAGCCTTCAGAAAATCATCAATACAGTGTTAATTATGTGATCTTCCAACTTCGTTCTTAGAGCTGGCAGACAATATCACAAAAATAAATCATTTTTCATATAAATTTGTTTCTATTTTTTTTATTTCAAAACAGTCAAAACATATTTCATCAAAGTTAAACCTTTCCAAAAGTTGACCTCGGATCCTTCAAATGTTCACATGTTTTTATTAAAATGAAATATGTTTCATGTAATATGAATTATAATTTTTTTAATAATTCCAAGACAATTTCATTGGTTTCTGGTCAACAGGTCTACAGAACGGCATAGAACAGTTTTCTGAAAACTACTAAAACTGCTAAAGCTTTGTCCTGGTACCACCATTCCTCGGAATTTCAAAAATTAGGAACTTTTTGTTTAAAAATGGAATATTTTCGAGATGAAGTTGGTTATAACTTAATATCAAAGCAATATTGGCATTTTGAAAATATTGACTAATATTTTCTCACACTGAATCATGCCTTCAACTGCCTCCAAAACCACCATTACTTTCTCAAAATTTTGGTCTCCTAAAGTCGACCTTGCCGACTTCATACATTTACTTCTTTTGGATAAATATTGTAATATTTTTCATCTAATGTTGCATACAATCCACTTGACTTTGCTGATTTTTTTTCAGAATTGAATAATATCAAATCCAACTCTTATCATTTTCGGCCTTAAGTTATAACGTAATACAATACTTTGTTTCTCTATATCTGAAATTTCAAGAGCATCACATTACTTTAAATATTTTATTTCATTAAATAAAACGACTTTTTTTTTCTTCTTTTGAAAGAAAACATTTCTTCCAAAAAATGGAATGTAAATAAACAAGCTTGTCAAATCATAGCCTCGAAACGATCTTACTTATCATATGCAATTTTCTCGTGTAAATTTCTTTTTTTTGTACTCGTCCTTATTCCTTTTATTTCAATGAAAAATTCGATTCGAGCCCGATCTTCTGACACAACGTTTAAAAAGCCATATTGAATTATTAACAAACCTCTAAATCTCCTCTTAATCGTAATATGTCCGTAAAAACATTGCCAACCAACTACCAACCGGACATATAACATTGAAACGATAATACAAATTACACTTTTCATTCATAGACACGATTTATTTTCATTACTCCAAAAAAACGTCAAATGTCACAGACACACCAAAAGTGAACAAATTGGCCTGTCAAATAATAGCCTCAAAACGATTTCACCGGCAATGAATCATGCAATGAATATTATAATACTGAATTTTTCACAGATACAAAAGTTCAATCTGTTGAATAATATTTAAAATAATAAATAATAATAAAAGAATAATATTTCAAATTGAAAGCAAAATTCTCATGTACTGACCTGAATATCAAATCTATTATCATACATCATTTAATTTCTTGATTTCTCTCAGTTAATTAATTATAATACTGACGAAAAATCTATAACTTTCTGACGCGTTGGGAAGCTTCGTATCCTAACAAACCGTTGTAAACAAACCTCGAAATTGCTTGTCAAACCTATAGAACACATGAAAAAACATTGCCTACGGACTGTCACATTATCCAACGGACCTATAAAACTGTCTCGATATCACACTTTTCGTAAATCGACCTCTCTTATTTCCACTTCGTATAATGTCAAATTTCCGCAATCCCTCAAATTTCGAACGTAAACAAACCGGCCTGTCAAAAAATAAAACGAGGAGACATGAATTGGCCGCGGATCCAACTTCAGGGTGTCTTCAACTTTTTTAATATGGACTCGATTGTCGAGCGCGCTTCGCGCACTCTCCCCCATCAAATTTTCAAATTTGACAAAAAATATAAATACTTTGGCGCGTACGCCTGCCTTTTGATTCTCAAATTTCCTGACGAACCTAAATGTCAATTGTCCGGCCTGTCAAAAAATGAACTATCAGGCATCGCCGTCGGACCGTCGCATTATCGAACAAACATAGAACTTACGATGA
>JAPYZS010000783.1:0-29502 GCA_030522925.1 Trissolcus japonicus
GGGTAAAAATCAAATTCAATATGATAATCTTAAAGTTCAAATCATGCCCTTTCAAACAAAAAAAAATAAAGCTATTTTCGATGAGAATTATCAAATTTATGGAGGTTTGAAATGTTTCATTTTTTAGGGGTGCTCGCTAATTGTTGTGCTGAGTGTATATAATTTTTTATAGTTCTCTGTGGTCCTTTTCAATAAGGATTGCGTCAATACCGGCAGACTGTTAGTACTCTCAACTGTAGATCTCTCTGATTGGTCGTACATATCCGAACCTTTTGAGAATTTAGATCGGGTGATTAAATTTGTAAACAGAAAACTTGAACTGGTGTTTATCTAAATTTGAATCCGTTTTGAACAATATCAACTTAACTTTATTAAAAAAACTAAAGAATCGAACACTACGATTGATATGGTACACATGCACCCTAGGTATGTAACATGAAATTTATAAATTAATTGGAATTGTAAAAAAAACATAACACATTTAAAAAAAGTCAATCAATTTTGAAAAAAATCAATCGAAGGCAAGAAAGTAAATCAGATATTGAAGTAAATGATCATATATGCTTGAATATATTCAAAAAAAAATAAACGGCAGCGCTCGGGAAGTTTCTGTGCACCGCAATAATTAACCAATTGATAATCGCAGAATTTTGCTCACTGCGTATTTTGGCTATGTACCTATCAAAAAATCGCGTTTGTATCACGTGACCTATTTGAACAAATCAGAATTTCCAAAATGACCCTTGCATACATACAAAGCTTAGCCACACGTATTGATATTTGGCGAAGTTCGATTATCAAGTGGTTAAATTGTACTTGCGCTCTGTCCACCGCTTTTTCCTATGTATTGCAACTGTCCTAGTAAAAATGATAATATATTGACCATACATCAATCATATATAGACACTATATTATCAATATATCGGCCATATATTATCAATATATTGACAACGTATAGTCCATGTATGGAAAATGTTTAATAATGTTTGGTCAATAAATTGTCAATACGTTGTCAATATATTGTCATTATATTATTATCATGTGGTCAATATATGATTTTCTTAAAAATAATAAATTGACAATATATGGTCAATATATTATCATTTTTACTAGGGTGATTACTACTTTCGTTTAAGTAACAAAAAACTTTTACATGTAAGGGAATTCTACTTAATCAAGACATGAGTATTTTTCTTATAATTTTCAAGTAAATTTTATTAAATTTACAAAGGAAATTTACTTTCTAAAAACTTGAATATTATTTCCTTTCGGCGACATGTAACTCCTATACTTCTTTTGCGTGCATCCTGATGACCCTATGAAGTCATCCAAAATGAAACTAAAGAATTCTTCGAATTACTCTGACATATATTCATTTCTGTCATTATACGCTGGTCCAATTTTTATGCATATTGTGTTTCCTGTACGTGAAAAATGCTGAACCAGGCTTAAATTATTAACCAGTTTATTACAGTAAAAATTTGGTTGCAATCAGTTTTTAATTATTTTTCTTTTTTTTCGAAATTATTATTTCATCTTATTTATACACTTCGAGCTCAGGACGCTTTCCTTTTTCCCTCACCATCTGAGCCATTATCCTTAATGTATGTAGTACGCTCAAATGAAAGACGAAATATTTTGAAGAACGGAAACAAGAAAGAGAGGAGCGACAGTAGGAGAGACCTACATATTCCGCGGGGCCAATGAGACGGCGCAATGTGGCGTACCGTTTGACCGTCCTCCTCCGATTGCGTACGTTCTCTCCTCGCCTCTTCGAGGGCCAACGCGCTGTGCATGACATCAGTCGTTCGCCGGCATTCCGCCACCGCACAGAGCACGATGCCGTCTTCTCGCTCCGTTCGTGCAACAAGCTGCCTTCTCGGTGTTGCGTACTTGGTGACGTGGTGCCTCACTCTGGACTCGGTCGTAGCCGAGAGTCAACTTAAAGTGGAAAAATTATTCGTGCCCGAATTATGTGATCAGAAGTCAAAAAAAGGAGATCAGCTGACGATGCATTATACGGGGACGTTGGTTGACGGCACAAAATTCGACTCAAGGTCAGTCTAAAAAATGTGAATATGTACCTATAAAAAAAAGACAAGAAGACTAATATATTGGAATTTGTTGGCAAAAATAAGGCTTAATTGTGCTCCTAATTTCGTCATGCGACAAAGTAGCAAAGAGTTTGTGGTATAAAATTTACGATGCCAAAGTTTCGATGAAAGTTAATGACTAGGGTTAAAAGAGGATTTAGGAATAGCAGGTGGCCTTGAGAACGAGGCTTTTACGCCGACACAATTTGGAATTCTGACACTCTACAGCGAAGTTATAATTGAATTTGTTCGGAATATGTTGTGGTGAATGGTTTTTTTCTGGTTCCTACGCGTTATAGGATTACTGGGATTAATTTTATTGTTAAAAGAATATTCGGTTACCGTTTTGCGCGTTGATTTTTATCCTTTGATTTGTAATCATTAAAATTTGAAGTATATTATTATGAAAAAAGAGAAAAAGTGCATTTAATTCATGACAGAACGATCAGTCTGCGGGTCTGTTTTCGCTGCATCATGAATTTCATATTCGCGCTCATATGTTGACTATTGCCTGTATTGCCTGAAGCTGTAAATTTTTTTCAGCTTTGCAACGTTAACTTCCAATCAAAAATTTCTACAGGAATAAAAATGTCCCAAATATGCATATGCTGTACAAGACAAAATTTCTAGCAAACATCCATGAACACGTGATCCAGCTTGTTAATTTCCATCACTGTGCCCACCTAAAAGAGATATCCAAAGGCTGCTAGTATAAATGAATTTTATCTAAAGAGTTAAATTTATAAATTTATATTTTTCCTGTCACTTTCTTTCATCTCATATACAAAAGCAAAATATACATCGTCATCTCCAAAAACTCGTTAAAAACTTGAATTAGTTTTACAAGTGAATTTCACAATTTGTTTTCCATTTTATGATTCATTTTATTTTTCGACAAGTTTTAAATTGTTTTTGATTGAAATTTAAAACCATCTAATTTCAATTGACCTTTACTCATCTCAAATATTTTGTTTAGTTAATTCTTCTGCATTGCTTTATAATTGTTTAATGTTATTCTTAAATCAAAAACTTTATTCAGCATTCATTTTTAAATGGTCGATATATTTATCGTTTTTCAAGTTGCGTGTTTTCTATATTGCACGAACGTATGTTATAAATTCATCTGAACGTTATTCAGATGTTATTCTCTCATAGGTCATCTTGGTGAATTTACTTATTTATATTTAAAAAAGTGCTGTTTTTTAATGTTTTTATTTTGCTCACCTTTTTTCCATCATATATATAATTTAAATAAAAAGTTACATTTATGTATTTTTTTAAGTAATATAGTTATTAAGAGTTTATATTTTACATAAAAAACATTTCATAATTTCTCTTTCTATATTTTCTGTTAATTCTATTTATCATAAAAATTAATTGAACTGATAAAAAATCGTATATCTTGAAACTAATTTCTGCCTAAAATAAAAGTATATAGATATTAAACCTTTGTTCAGGTGTAGGAACGTTTAAAATTCGGTTAATCAGTTTAAAAAGTCATATCATGGAAAGATTTTATTGAAAGTTTTTTCAAGGGAAAGTTTCAATTCTGTTGAATCATCTTGTTAAACAGTTTGAATTTCATGTTGAAATGAAATTGTTTACATATTTTTTTTTATTTATCTGGCAATAACTATGGTATTTGTATAGGCGTTATTTTATTTACATAATGAACATCCATTATTTTTGACGGATTATAATATTAAAAATTTTGATCCATAATGATTCAAAGTTTTCGGAACATATGAATAAAATATTTTGATTTTATTCTTAGTTCCTAAAAGCTGATTTCAGTTTTCTAGATGGAATTCGTATAAGGCCCTAGCCAGATACCAATGGTCAGGTGCTTATGCTATGTGGAACGCATGGATTCAAAGTGGTCCTCATCACAAAAGCAATTTAGTAGATTGTTTAATTGAAAAAATGATTTTTCTAGTAGATATTTGACATAGAGGTTCACAACAACTGATTTGGGCATCATCAAGCATCAAATTTGGTACAGTAACAAGTTTGATGAATTTTCAACAATGATACGATATGGATATTTTGTCTGAGCCGAATCTCAATAGGACCTTATCAAATCCAAGGGTTACATGTTGTATATTCCTGATTACACCCACTTGTCAAAATCTGGCCTTGTGCTATGGATGCCCTGGCTAGGTCTACAACTCAACCTGATTGAAATTGCTAATAGGGTCCTTTTCGAACGTGCGTAAAATATGTTCGAAATTACGAATTGATAGGGCTGTGATGTGTAAATTTTACCTGGACCTATCCTTGTTACGACTGATGGTCAGACTTGAGGGATATCATTATTTAGATATTGTGAAGATTAGATTTTAATCGAAAAATAAGACAGTTTTTGATCTTATTCAGATCAGAAGTTGATCTAAATAAGACCTGAAATTAAAAATCCTTATAATAGAAAAAGGTAGTATTTAGATCAATTACTGATCCTCGTGCTAATCTAAATAAGAACAAAACTGTCCAATTTTTTGATCGAAATTTGATTTAAATAAGATTTAAACATGGTAATCAACATATGGTCTTTTTCAAATCAAAATAAGTTACACGGGAAAAGGCATTGAAGATTAACAAATTTTAAGAGGATACTAAAAATACCAACATTAAATATTATTATACAAGAAGAGAGCAAAAAGTCTCGTCGAGGGTGTCAATTTACCTTCGGGAGGCAAATCATTTCTTACTTCTTCTTTACATTCGATATATTTTGTTACAAATGCAAGTAAAAACACAGATTTGAACCTGGATTTTTGTTCCAGTGGGGAGCAAAAAATACAATTTCGCTCCCTAGACAGTGTTTTATTAATTGTTACTATTATTTCATTTTAATAAATAATGTTTTAATCAGAAGAAATCCTAGGTGCGAGATTATTCATTCTCAAGCATCGTTCTATCGCATGATAAGGTCTCACGTGAAAAGTACAATTTCACTGAAAGTTGATTATTTTTTAGGAGAAAAGTGAAGATCGTCCGTGACTGATAACGCTACGATAAATGACTCATTCTCGTAAAACACTTCATAAGCGGTAGTACGAACTGTTTCACGGATATTATAACGATCTTAATTGTATTGAGCATGACAGCTCTGATGAAAAATAGACTCTTATGTTATATCTTCAAGCTACAAAAGAGTAAAAAAGAGTACTTTTATGAGAATCGGAATGAAAAGCACAAAAATATATTTCACTTCAATGTCTCGCATAAAATGTACATTAATAATTTTTTACCAATTTCAAAATTTAACTAAAAATATATTTCTGCGCTGAGAAAAATGGACTGTTAATATGACAGTCCAGACTGTTCTTCTGACACAGTGCTAAACTGTAAGTCGATTTTCCAGTCCAGATTTTATTTTAACAATCCTGACTGTTGACAGTCAACTGTAAACATAACAGTGCGGAATGTAGAAGTAGCAGTGATGCATTAACTGTTTAACTGTTTTGACTGTACAGTCAGCATTGTTGCTAAAACATTCTAGACTGTTAATATAACAGTCCATTTTTCTCAGTATGGAAATTCAATTTATAAAATATGCTTATCTAAATAATAAAAAAACATATATTTTTAATATTAATAACTAATAATAGAACTTAATCGCTTCAATTATTTAAATAATTTATCATTAATTTTCGTAACCAAAATCATTCAAGTTTATTCGGTTTGATAACCAACACCTAACATTATCAACATGCATTACATATTCAAATCGGATACTTCAGATTATTCGTAAGAAAATTTAAAATTACAGTAACGCTAACTCCATTTGACAAAACTTTTTTCCCTGCTTTTCTTCGCCTCGAAGTAGATTCCCATTATAACAAGATTCTTTAACTCTACCTTTTGGCATTCGTTCTTCTGTTGCTTAAGCATGCTCTGTGAATATGTTTTGATGTATACTTTTATATGCATTTCTACCAACAAAAGTTAAGGACAAATATTAAGGGTAGTACGTGTCATTGGAACATTCTCAAGTGAATGTGTTTTAGATTAGAATTAGAAAAGAACGTTACTTTAAAAAATTAAACTATTAAAGTAACGTGTTATTGAAAATGCAGGATTATATAATTAAATCTCAAAGATCACCTAGGTGCACCAGCTAAAAAATTAAAAGTTGTGCTATTTCCAAGCAGATGGATAATACGGCTTATTAACGCTCCGATAAATATACGTACTAATCCATAACATTGAGATACTATATTTGTAGGCAATATTTGAAAATGAGTCTTGAATGTTGCACCAACAGAAATATTTATTTTCCACCCCTAGTGTGGAAATATCCACATATCCGGACCCCTTGGTCCAAAATCATCTTTACCAACTTGACAGGCGGGTTTGTTCTGTTCTACAAGGCTTTGACAGGTCATCATAATAAAATATGCATCAAGCGCACGTAGTCCACGTTCATCCATCCACTCCATTCACGTACACACATATGCACGCACACATTTAAAAAAGTCATGGTCGCCAGAAGTTAGTTGTTTGTCCTATCTTTATTCAGTTTCTGATTGGCTGACGTTAAAACTAAAAATCTTGCAGTAAAGTAAATAAAGTATAATGTTTTGACAGCTGGGTAACCTTGTGTAAAGTAACATGACTGCATTATGTTTAAGGAAGGGTTTTGTGTTCATCATAGAGAATTTAATGAAAATTCAGCAATCGTAACCGGTAGGTGCAGTTTTGATTATTAAGAATTGAAAAAAAATTCAGCAATCGTATCCAGTAGATTCAGTTTTGTTAACAAAAAAATTTTATTTCAATATACGGCTCATTTTATAATTTATTATATGGATGGATGGAGTAAACAAACGTATCAAGCGCATTTGATACTAGTATTGGTATAAATAACGGTATCCTCCTCTTCTTTTGCAATTCTTCTGATGAAAAATAAAATCCAAAGTATGGCAGAAATAGAGTATCTCTGGTGGTCTCACCAAAAGTTTATCAATCATACGATAAGAGCATGAATTCGGACAAGACTAATCGTATTTTTTTACCCAATAGGTTTCATCAAACTTATTTAAATCATTAATGCTTACTGTAAATTATCAAACATTACATAAACAAGTTGAACCAAAAAACTGATATAAGATTGCAAGTTCATCTCACGGTGTATAAGCTTCGATATCGTGTTTGCTGCCAATATTGCGCGTTATGTGTATACTCTTAAACGTTATGTAACAACACGAGCATATCTTATTCGAGCACAAAATTTAGCCGTGAGAATTCAACGCGCGTTACACATGTACTACCTTGCAAGTCGGGTGCTATATTCCATCGGCTTGCTTACGGCACAGACTCAACTAATTGACTTCACATCCCCGTAAACTTTGTCAGTCCAACTTGTTGACAAATCTGTAGAAGTTTAGTCCAACTTAGGTCGTGTCGCAGGTTGTCTCGGGTTCCTCAACTTGAAGCTTCGATAACGAACAAAACAGCGAACATTGTAACCGAAACTGGTGAGATATAGGAAGAGTTTATCATTTCATGTCACATTTATATCGTTATCGCAAAAACTTTGACACGTAGTTTATTTGCGCTGGAAGAGAGAATGTTGCTTTTTCATAATTGTGACAAACGCGTACGTGTGGATCGACGCTCGATAACATTTTGGACTTGCATTTCTGGGCAAATATACAAGCCCAAAGTTAAAATGAACGCAATACATTATCCGTCATCTCTGTTTCGTAGCGCGCATTAACCCGCACCACTTTTGCAGAGCGCGTTCGTTGACTCTCTCGCTTGGACACCAAAGCGCTCGAGGAATGCACGCAGCATTAAAACAAAGTAAACGAAGCACAAGATAAATTGCTGATTCTGCGAATTAAACTATCATTACCAAGTGCAGGAGGGCCGGTGGAAATATTGCGACGGTAAATTCCAATTTGCAGTTTGCGCGTTCGTATAAAGCGAACACGATCGCAGGCAAAGTATTAATTTGTTGTCCCTGTGCGTTAGATTTTCCATCGTTAACGCGTTGCAAGCCCATCGTACACTCCGCCACTGCGCCTACAATTCGCCCGCGCCTTTTCGACCTATATTCCATACGAAGTTGGATAATTAACTCTTACTCAGCTGCTGCTTCTGCCTCGTATTATTTTCATTTCCTCGCTTCGTCGAAAAAGTTGAATTAGGCCGCGTTGACGAGTACAATTTTTGAGACTCCACGACAGATGCGCGTCACAAACATATTTTGCAATTAGTTGGGGATTGTATGGAAAGATGAATAATACAGAGAGACGTCAGAAGCAACCTAGCTCTATCTCCGACTTAATTAATCCGAGATCCTGCCACGACTTTCTTCCCGATCTTTTATCTTGATTATTTTTGGTATGCATACGCATTAATTTCATACGAGTTCCAACGAAACTGATGATGCCAGAACAAGAGAGTTACTCTTACGAATTAATTTCGTATATTTTTGTTCATTTTTTACCCCGGTTTTGTAAAATCGCCGAGTTACGTGGAATATCAATTACATTTTACCAATTTGCCGACTTGCAAGAGCAATCGACAAGAAATTTGATTATCCAATTAACACAGAGTCCCCAAGATCGGTTCGCTCGTTTTTTTCCACGGCGCGGCTTTTCCCATGAAATTAGCATGTGCGGCTTTTTATTCCTCACGGCGTCGAGTATTCATTTGAAGTTTTACAAAAAGTGGTAACTTACAATCTATCGACTGCTACGCTGAGTGGAAAACACCGAGACATTTGTTCGTTTTCCAGAGTTAAATTTAATTAGCAACTTATTTTCTGGCTCGCGAAAATATGAAAGTGCCGCTACGCGCGTCAAGGGTACATTGCTCTTGAAAACAGCTAGAGCGTTTGCAATCGTCATCTCTTGTCTGTTCTAGAGAACGCGCGAGGCTCGCTCTGTACTTTTTTTGGCTATATAAAGGATGCCCGCACTCTGGCTTAAACGCACATTTCAAGTGAAAAAAAGTCACAGACTGAACTTTTTTGCGACCCAGATCGAATTCAAAAACACAAAGGAAACTCGAGCTTGATGTATATACTTTTGGCTAGTGCTTCGTAACTCGACACTTCAAATCAACCTGTTTTTGCACACATTACTGCGCCGCACGAACGTTAACTTTTGCCACCGAAACACTCGCTCTAATTGGCGTCAGTCGCTTCAATAAATTGAGCTGAAACAAAAGTGCCGCCGATAAACCATCAGCTTCGCGAAACATTTATTCCCAAAGTTCGACCAAGTGCGTGATTTGTTGCGCGAAATATCAAAACGTTCGCGACGAAGGACGTGTTAATTAAATTGGAAATCGTCGAATGTGTGTATAAGAGCGAGAGTTGGAAGTGGAAGCGATTTTTTCCCCCCGAGCTTTTCATGCTTATGTTTGCGCGTCTGGCGGGCCAGCGTTTATCGGACGTCGTGACAGCAGTCTCTCGCGGAAAGCTGCGTATTATCTAATTTGCGAGGAGAGTCGGCCTTTTTTGTATATCATTTCGCGTGTGTATCTGGCGCTGACGTGGCGCAGAGCTTGAAATCTTGACGTGCATTCATTAGCTCACGCTAACCTTGTCACTGTTATAATTTCATTAATTTATGTGTACGCTCAACACCACGAATTTCAAGTGATACGTGTCATTCATTATCTTTGTATCATCACCTGCTTAACACACCAGCCATACAATCTGGCATGTCAGTCTTATTGTATGAGGTGTACTGCACTTGATATTTCTTTCACGCTTGGATTGTTTATGGAAACAAATATAACGACGATGATAATTTTTAGTTTTAATGAGGTACCGTCGACTTTCTATCTGGGATATAATACGCTCTTCAAAGAAAGACTTCTGTTTTAGAGATCACTATAGAGTAATCTTCGTGACAAGTGTGGCGAAAACTTGAGTGGGTGAAAAAAAAATAGATTAGTCGCTGCACGAAAGAGACGGAATAGATAAAATATTTAGATTAAAAAAACAGCGGCATATCATTTTTTAATGCGCCTTTTGCTGACGTCAGCGTGAAATCAGAATGTGCCTTGAATATACAATGATTTTTCACTTTTCATATATCGTCACTTTCACTCCGCCATTATAATACCTCGTCTACAAGTGACAGCAGTCCTTTTTATCGGTTGCGCGTATTTTCATTTTGAAAGCATCAACACTAGTTAGTGTAACTGGTTTCCGACTCCATCAGCTTAGTTCATTTTCACTCTCTATATATGTGCGTTTTGTATTCACATGCACGCTGCCACATATCTTAGCTGTATACTGGTTGATGAAAACTGTATATTATCGTTGGTTAATTTACAAATTAGATCAACTTTGTTCATCAAAATTCAACGATGACAATTTGGAGGGAGAGCTTTCTAACATATCTTGTCGTTACACAGATTTCGACATGACTGGAATTTTCATTTTAGAAATTCATAGAAATTCATTGAAAATTCAGACAAAAGTTGCATATAATACAGTTCCAATTTTGTTTTCGGGCGAAATGTTGACATATCAAATCGATTAGATAGCCTTCGTTGATTTGTCATGGAAGACAGGAAGTGCGAATCAGAATAATAAAACGTAATCGTGAGAGTCCGTGCGCGTCGTGGTGCATACCGTGTCTGATAGTAGAAGTCGCATATTCTATGCACGATCATATCTCGTTGCCCCGTTCCAAGGATGATTAAACTTTCAAATATTCCGCGTTTGCCTTTTCCGGGGGATACTACACATTATTGCAATAATTGGAAAGCTCGTGCACAAAACGCGTGTTGAAAATTAAAAAGCTTATCTTGGATTGAAAGGATTAATAATATCACAAAAAGACCAATTTGTCATATACGCGCGCATGCCTTTTCAATCGCTAGAATACTTGGTCACATTACTCATGAATTCTAACCGTGACAGAATATAGCGATTAATTAGTCTACATCCAAAAACTGTTTGCAAGCATCACTTTTGAGTTTCATAAAATTCTCATGCTAGAGTAAAGACAAATTTTATCATCGCTCACATAATTGTGTATAAAATCTATATATTAAAACTGAAATCAAGTAATTTATTTATAATATAGTATAGTTATAGTAATGAAAATAATGATATAGATATAATTTAAAAAGATACTAAGTAATAATTTTTCTAATTTTAGACAAATGTAACATAAATATCCTATATTTTATAAGCCATTTTTAGAGCACAATCGATCAAACGGAAATCAATATTCTTGTTCAAAATTGTTTTCAGACAAATCGTGGACACTCGTAAATGTTGGTAGTCGAACGTAGACTCGAAAACGTTGAAGGTTTGCTTTCAGTGAATCTCGAGATCAAAGATACGTGTCTGAGCAGAGAGATGAAACCGACATTCCCGGACTGAGAATTCCGGTTTGGTAGATCGATTTGATGGAGGTTCGATGACTTAAATGGGATTGCATTATAGACCATCCGAAAAGTACGGACAATATCCCACGAGAGCAAACTCAGCGGTGATTTTTCTCCTGTAAACTAGATCAGGATAACTCGTTGCTCCAAATGCAGACTCCACTCTCCTAACTTCATTACACACACATGTACATGGGTATACACCCATGTATACCCACCATTTTAAAAAAAGCCGTGGCCGTCAGAAATTAGTTATTTGTCCTCAGCTTATTCAGTTTTTGATTGGCTCACAAGTAGAGTTCAACATTTTTGAATGAATTTGACAGTTTCGCGTGTAACCTTCTAAACGTATCAGAAAATTATAACTCAGTATTGGTTAAAGAAAATGAAAATGTATAGCAAACGCGCTCGCTTTCAAAACTAGTATATATATACTATACATATACTATAGATATACACAATCATGATACCTTTCGCAAAAAGAACATGCCTCGAAATTGGGTAGTCTAACAGGATTTGAAAGTTCGTTCACAGAATATTTTGCCAAAAAAAAGGTCCAAGTTTTGGAGTGGCCATCAAGTCAAAGTCCTGACCTCAATCCGATTAATCATCTGAAAGGAGGTTGATCGTCGCATCAGGAAACAAAATTACTCCAACGGCAATGATATTTTTGCAGCTTTACAAGAAGAATGGACGAAAATTCCCCAAGATCGCATCAAAAAACTCATCGAACCCATGCCAAGATGATGTGCAGCTGTTATCGCAGCAAAAACAGTTTTGCAAACAAAATTATATTCTTTAATTTTGCGTTATCGTTATATAGTTAATAAATTATTGATTTACATTTTTTCATGTTAAATTTGTTATTTCAAATGACTTACGATCTCTGCAGAAAAAATAGTTTATGATAATTACATATATAGATTGTGAATAAACATCCAATTCATTTATATGCAAAAAGTGTATATTGTTAAGATTATGCTGCGATACTTGATAGAAAGTTATAACTATAAGTATAGTGACAACACTATATATATTTAAAGTTTCGCTGAGAAAAATTGATTGCCAAATACATTTTGAGCGCTATTGATATATACCCATACGGAAAATAATTTCAATTTCCGTCGAAATGATGAGATGACTTAGCATCCATAGTTAATGATCTTCATTTTGGCATGCATGCTCAACGATGGAACATCAATTCTCATCGTTTGAGTATATTATCGAATTTTATTGTTAATAACCAATTTCGAGTGTTGATGTCCACCATTTAATCATTTGTGTTTAATGTTGAACTGCTTAAATTCAACAGAAGGGTTTATTTACAATTTGATTACGAACATTGATCAATATACATTTTTTATTGTAAATTATCAATATAAAGGTCAAATTAAGTCATTTAAATAATTAAAATTTAATATTCTGAAAACATTTTTATCATAAAAAAATATTATACTGTACAGATTTACTATAAAGATAAACTTAAGAAAATTGAATCAGTGAATATGATACATAAATAAATAATCAATAACGTTGAACTATTTGATAAGTTACGTTGGAGTTAAGTGGAGTTATGTGGAGTTAAGTATTATTTTGAAGTAGAATATTAGCCCAAATGATATCGGAAATTATAACGCGGACGATGGCTTAGGGAATCAGGATATCCGACTAACTTCAGAGACGAGGGTTCGATCCGCAGTTACTGTCGTTCATTCGACCGTCAACACTCAACTTAAGCATTATATGAGACGCTCAAATTGAGTGTAGTTTTGAGTTATGTTCGAGTTGAGCATTATTCAGACGCTCAACTTGAGTGTAACGAAAACATTGAGTTACAATCAATGAGTGTATATGTAACACTTAATAAAGCGTAACTGTCAACTTGAGAGCTTAAGCTGAGACTAATGCTGAAAAATTGACAGTATTCTCTGTACTGATATATATATTATTTTTTGTTCATACTGACAAAAAAAAGCTCTCAACTGCTTTCACTAGAATACTTTTTTTGCAGTTCGCCTCATCGATACGAATTCACCCGAACCTGCTCCAATTTCCCGCTATTGAACGCCGCCATTCGTACGCGAGAAGTTTCAACTCGTTTTTTCCCGGAACATTAAAACTGTATCCTCATCTGGTACGCGATAAATAAAAGACGTACGACTCGGAAATAATGATAAAACAGTCTAGGGAACTTTTATGCTGACTGTATACCATGCACTGCAGTACTAAAAGTCATTGATTTTGTTACACCATTGTCTCAGAAAACGTCTACGCTTTCGACGTTTCTGTTTTCGATTGAGAATATATAGCAGTCTTATATATATGTGTATACATCGTTTGCAAAACTTTTTCCAACTTTATAGACTTGAATTCGGCATAGTTAATAGATATAGGATGACATTTTAGATATAGTTGAATGATAACCCTCAACAAGAAAAAACAAGTTAAATATATGTCTACATTTATCTATTGTTGAGACTGATTTTGAAAAATGAAACTTGTATGTATTAAACTGATATTTTTTAATCGATACAAATATCATTTAATCACACACACCTATATATATGTATGTTCAAATAAAAAAAATGTATATATATATATTGCATTAATGAATTTCTCAATAAATATTAATAATCAATCAGTATTGACAATCAATAAGTTGTTCATCAATAATTCAGCTCCCAATAAAGTTTCAATTATTGAATGAACTAATAACGTTGGATTGAATGGCTAATAATTGGGCTTGGCATCATATATCTTTGATCCATAAAATTAAGATCAGAAGCGGCAGAATGCATATTCGAATAAAAACATGTATAATAAAAAAGGAAATCTCTAACTCATTCAGGTAATACAGGAAATATATAAATCATACGCACGAAAACGTGAAACGTGAAAATCGCGAAAATTCTGAGAGAGGTGAGATGATAAATTTGCAATTTCCCATTTTGATGCAACACATGAATATGCTCTATCGTGTTCATGTCCAAAATAAAAGAAAGGTCTCGAATCGCGCGCCCGTATATGTAGATATAGTTTGACATCCCCTTTTGATTAAACTTTATGATTGGTCGTAATAAATCGACGCGGCGGATTATTTTAGTTTTCGCACGAGAAATTTGCAATTATGACGACATCCGCGATACTTGCGCATTTATTTATACGAGCGTAGCATGCACTTGATGTGAGCTTTGCGATTCCACTACACGTAATTCCTTCGGAACGAACTTTCCGCCCTCGACTCTGCCATGCAGTCGTGCGTTCGCTGACTCCAGAACTCACGCGAAATAATTAACAACCCTCGTAACGGGGATCGTAACCCCTGCCCCTCGCACCTCGATTCTCAGGAGAACCCTTGACATAGCGAACGCTCAAAATTTAAGCCCTGTACCTGCCCACTTCAAATATTTACTCACGACAGTTTTTAACGGTTTTTTTTTCAAAAATACATCCAATTCTGTATCGCGGATAAATACCATGCACCTATAAGTTGCCTGATTCGAACAAACATCCAAGTTTTAGGCCCGTTCGTGAGGGGGCATACACATTTTTATAGTTCGATGTGCTAAACGATTCTTTTAATGTTTCATGCCCATGTTAGTTTTATTCGACTATCCTTTATTTTATTTATTACATTTTTACTACAACGTAACTTCCGAGGTAACTTCATATAGCCTACAATATTTTTCATAATTTAGACACGCAATATTGTCACACGCCCGCCGTCAATTGTAGTGCTAATTCTGCTTATTTTTAATTTTATTTTAGTAACGAAAAACGAAAAAAAAAGAAAATTAAAAGAAGCAAAATTAACCGTGCTGAATAAAATGATTAATTTAATTGAAACAAATGAAAAAACTAGTAGAGTAAGTATATTTAGCTTGAAACGTAGCTTTTTTTCTCCCACAAAATATTTTTTCACAAGGGAAAGTAAAATACATAAATTGCTTTGAAAAACATCTTTATACCTGCTAAATTGAATTAGCTTGTGTGAAGAACAAGAAAGAAAATTGTAAATTAATGTGAATTGTGGTATGGTGTGGTCTTAACACAACAATAAATTTTAAAATATTTCAATTCTCGTAATAACGGAAACGTTATCTTGTGTACATACATATTTTATTCGTACAGAATCGCAGTTAATCATGTGCATTTCTGTCGAGTATAATCTAATTGTTTAATAAAATACGATATGTCTTGTAGAAATTTCAGCTTGAGATTTTAGCTCAGATTTCAGTTTTCCGGATCAAAGCCCGGTAGGGCCCAGGACGAATGCCACAAGCAGATAGATAATAAAAATATATCTTCGACGAATAAAAACGAATATTCAAATTTTAGTAATTTGACTTTTCAATTTCAAATTAATATTTTCAGTTTACTGTATTTATTTATTATGTATTCAATATTTATACTTATCCCAATTAATGCATAAACAGAGATCAAAATATGACAAGACCAGTAACATTTATAATTGCATTTATTATTAATTATTTATTACTGCGCTGGACGGCAGGAACAAGAAGGACAGTGCGTAGCATAATGAATAATAAAATAAAGTTATGTGACACTCCAGAAGAGCCTGACACGAACATTCAATCACGCTGGATTAATAGAATACAAAATGTGTGCGATTTTTCATCAATTTAAAATTAAATTTCTGGTCACTTTCTCTTTATTGTTTTCTCTTCCTTTACGTCAAAAATAAAAATCCTTCTCTTCTAGACGGGCAGCATTAAAAATGATAAATTCAAACTTCATGTTACAAACAATAATTAAGTGTCAAAATTTATCAAAAAAAGAACTCACTTTAATTTTACAGAACAATCAATATTGTAAAAAATGTGAAAAATTGCAAAAAGAAAACATATGTTTGCTCGTGATATAATAACCGAACGTATTTTACAATTATTTGTTTACTTGTAGATACAACTTATAAGAATGCATTTCAATATTTTAAAATGGCAAAGAATTCTTACAAATTTGTTTCAAAATTATCTCATCTATAATGAACATCCTGACTTTTCAGGCAAAACCGCACTTTTCATATTTTTATGTAGACAATCGGGGATCCAGTCGGAAGTCAATTTGCAAAAAACAGCAGTAGGTGGCGCAAATGAAAGTCAGCTAGTTTGATAGCCATTTTTATTATAAAACACTTAGAAAACAGTTGAAATTATTTTATTTGCTTAGTCTGCGGAATATAATAGCATAAAACGTTCCTAGGGCGCTATAACGTCCGAGAATACTCTTCATTAGTTTTATGACCGTTGTATTCCAACCAAGAACTTCAGAAAGTTAGTGGACAATTAAATTCAGTTTTACGAAAAGCTCTACGTTTTAAAAACACATATATGTGTTTTTTTATCCTATAGGATAAAAAATCGATCAGCATTTGAAGAGCTGTGATTTGTTGTGACTTGAAAGTTGCGTATGATTATCGTATGAGCAAAAAATCTTGTTATACAAATGAAAATTTTCGTATACGTTAAAGGAATTGAAAAACAAAATGTGAAAAGAAAGTTTCTGAAATTATATCAAAACTTTATTATTTCGTTATTTTATATTTCGCTATTTTTTTCTTTTCTTTCTATGTGTCACGTTCAACATTTTGTCAATGACAAAAAGTATGAGTGAAATTCATATACAGTCTTTTTAATCTAATTAAGATACAACATTCCCACCTCTTTTCATTTTATTTTGTATGGAAATTTTTATGCAAAATTGACGTGCGATTCACACAATCAGTGAAAAACAGTTATAAAATCTTGAACGTCGATCTACCATGAGAATTTTTTTTACAAATGCTATACACGGACATGTTCAGAAAATTCTTCACATTGTTCATTCACGATATTGGATTTAGACATTTTTTTGACAAACAGAATTTCGTTCAAATACTGCTTTTTTAAGTCAAAAGCAGTATTTGAACAATATTAGCAATAATAAAATTCAAATTTGAGTTAAAAAAAAACGTATTATTGAGATTGGTTGGCCTGAGGCAGAAGTATATTGCTGTCAAATGTGAGATCGATGAGGTGATAATGGCAGAAATCATTATAACATTTTTCATGGCAATTGTCCTACATGTATACATTATGTATAATGAATTTGCCTGACGTGAGCTTTATGCAAGTTCAATATGTCTTATTCTAATTCAATAGTAATAAATACAACCAAAAAATTTTATTGACACAAAATGACTCACTTTAATAGATAGAAGATAGAGATTGAAAAAACTGAGTTTAAAATGGAACTGCCGAATTATTGATCGGGTAATGTAATTTAAAGTACGTTTTTTCAAAGGCATGCTCTATCACGATCAAGATCTTCATACTTCTGCAGTTCACATTTTTTATCACGGACTGAGAATGATCATCAGCAAAAAATTTTTTTATCGTAACGAATTTAGATAGACGATCGTTATATTCCCACAATAATCGTTTGTATAAATATGATTATCTATTAGTTTTGGTCGTAAAAAAAATTTTCAAAAAAATAGAGAAATAAAACTTTCTACAAAGTACGGATGTCGCATGTGTTCCGGGATGGTCATCAGCTGCGAATTTATTGCTTGTTAATCAGTTAGGAACACACGTATTCATATATGATAGTTCATACGTAAAAGGAAGATCGTAAAGTAAAAGCGGTATTTACGATTTGCCATTGCGAGAAAGTCCCGGGAGAAAGCCATCGAACGAAGTTCATTGTCGCAATAAGAGCCGACCTACTTACACTCTCAACCCGGACATTGAACTTCGTGGCAATGATTCAAGAGTAAAGTTGATTCTATAGTTGCCCGTTATATTCTTTCTTCCGGCATCGCATATTTCATGATTTCTACAAATATTTTATCCATCTGGAAAGCTGACATTCTCGATTGTTTCGTCGAAAGTGTTAATGATAGAACTTTATCAAAAGTATACGCACTTTAGACATTATACAATTTTAATTACATAATTTTAATAACAAATTTGAATAGTAAAAATAATATTGAATAAAAAAATATTGAATAGTAAATTTTTTATTGAATAAAATCATTTTCCAAGCAAGATTGCTACCTGTAGAAACTAATGTTGTTCAGAATATTATTGTTGACATCAGTAGTAAAAATAATCAATAGCTTTATATATTTTCTTTTCGTTCAAAGCAAATGGTTTTGTGTTACCAATTGAAAGTCGATCTACCGTTTCTATTTGAGTCAACAAACACTTGTAACTGCGATTATTTCATTTCCATTCAATTTTAATACATTGGCGATGTAATATAAACTGTCTTAGTAATGGTTCTGGAATTTAGAATTTATCAGTCTAAAAAGTATACATTGTTTGTTACTTTTGTACATTTATACTGATAAACAATTTACATATTGTATGTACTTTTGCTTGAACATTCTTTTTGGTTAACAATATTACTGGGACAGTTAAGTTCGAATTGGTTAAATTTGATCAAATCAGACTTTACAACCTTCACTTTTTACTGCAACAGTCTTGCATCTTGAATAATCCATCCAGAAATAAATAATTCAATGATATACATGTGGGTACCTTTCCTAAAAATATAAATAAAAGTTTCAAGCACTGAGAGTTGTATTTGTGCATTTCACTGCGAAAAATGTTTTTTGAATACAATTTTTTCCAATCTGATATTTTTGTGTTTCGTCAAACAACTAGAAAGCAGGAAAAACAAATTTGTCTTTTTAATGAAATTTTAAACTTCTAATAAATACAGAATTTTCATCAAATATTTTTGAAACCTTTGTAGTATTTATTATGCTTCGTTTGTCTCTTTTACAATGAAAAATATATTTTTTCTTAAATATATAATTTAAGATTCAAAATTCGTAGGACTACCTAAAAATAAATTCTCTACAGGATAGGGAAGCGGTTCTTTTATTTTTGTATCATTTATTTTCTTATATCCTTGAATTAGTATTTCTCAATTTTTTAAAAATCTTTTCGACCATTTCTCCATAGGGGAGGCTAAATATTAGCTCTCATTTAAGAATATTAATATGAATCGATGATATTTATTTATTTTTATGAAAAACATACTGTTCTTCTATCGTGCTTAAGACGAAAATTGGAACCTAATTCTGAATTCGAAATTAATAGTTATTTATTTTTCTGTTGCAGGTGAGTTCTTTTTACAAAAGACGCAGCTGTGTCTTTGGCCAAATATTAATATTTCAACAATGCAAGTTTTCTGGAATGCGAGATGATGTAAGTTATATATTTATATATCGAAATTCAAACATATCCCTTGTCAATTTATGAGATACATTAAAACATTGTTTGCATGACTAATGCAAAACACACATCAATAAAATCAAAGGTTACCATGAAATAGAAAAGGCTGCAGAACCATATCTACGAGTATAATTATATACATATATACATTATCTATATATAGACGTGTGAAAGTATTCCAATAACGCGTTTAAAATTGCAGATGTTTCGAACAAGTAAAAAGAGGAAGAAATTCCTTCGCCCAAGAAGCATCGATGTCACGACACTTTTCACCACAGTGTTATGGAACTTTCATACACAGCAGCTGTACGACATTACCACAAGCTTCCTCTTGCCAAATATCACCATTATTCAGGAAAAATTTTTAATATGAAAATATCTCATTTTTTCTGACAAAATTTATGACCTTGGATAAAACTACGTTTTCCACTTCTCTTCTATAGCTTGGTTAAAAATCTTTATGCATGTTTGCTCATTAATTTTAAAGTAATTTAAATTTTGTTCATGAAAAAATTAACTTTATGAAAAATATATTACAAAGTAATGATTTCGGTACTGAAATCAAATCGCAAGTGAAGTTACAAATTAACAAACATAATTAATGTGGCAAGTTGATTAATTACAACGCGTATATGAGATTTACTGCAGCTATACACAATAAATATTCTATATTTGATGTACGTGTTTTATTTTTTTTTCTTCATAAAATCAAGCCACAGATCCAAACTTAATATATAAATATTTTTGTCAATACGTTGAATGCAGAATTTTTCCTCGAAATTTATGATGCAGCATCATGATTTAATCAATCATAAAATTTCTTTCATTCGTCTGTTTTCATAAAAAAAAAAATGTTTTCACTTCCAATCAGTAACCATCGGTCGTTAGTGAAGATTCTGTCCAATTAATGTTTCTTTGAGAAAGAAATAGAAACGTGCTTCGAATATACTACACCATTGCGTTAAATCACAAAAGGAAAATAACTTTGTAGGAGATCATCAGTGTTTACAAGATCATAGTTTTTGTTGGAAACTAAAAGATTATGCCTGAACATTTGTGTTATTAAATAAAAATTCTTTTTTTCTTTATCATTGCTCGAATCTTATTTTTTCGTTTACTGTATAAAGTTCACATTTTTTTCAACATTTGTTCCACCTGATGACAGGATTAGAGCACGAAATATCCCCTTTGAATATATAGTTTTGAACTTAATTGACCTGAAAATCGTTCAATAACTTGTTACATCTAGGAAATCGAGTTCAACGTCTGCATCAATAAATTTCACTTGATTTCATTGACCGTGGCATTTTTTCATGTGTGTCATTTCCTTATTAAGTGCTCATCAAATTTCTTTGATCCACTTACCACGACCGATGAAAGTGTCCAAATTTCGTGAAATGTTTCATAGGTGATTTCCAAGTCTTTGCATGTGTGTGAGCATTTAAATTGCAAAGCAAACTTGAATGCATGCTTACTAATACTTGCCATTGAACCAGCCTAGTTTTATAAGCGCAAGTAAAACCGATATAGATTTCTCAAAACTTTCTTCCTCTACACAGTCCTTGTTAAGATGGATTATAAAGTTTCGGGTCATAAAATAGTCTTTAGTCGAAAACTGGTACCTCCCAAAGTTGGACGGCGCACGTGTCGCATGAGCTTCATTTTCTTCACGAGAATGAGATTGCAATTGTACAAAAGATTATCATAGATGAGAAATAAAAAAAAACACAAAACGACATTTTGTAGCAGAGTGCGGGGGTTAGAAGTTTAGTCATAAAACCAGTTACGTTCTTGCGTAAGCACTTGTAACAAAAACAAGACAATTTCTCTTGAGTACAAAACATTGCGCAAGGAAGTCAAGTGTCAAGTTGGTTCACAGTACTTCTCCAAGTGATCATATAAAATTGATGTCAGTTAATAAATCTTGAAGATTAAATGAAAAGTTTTTGGAATTTAATGAAAGTTTACAGCATCTATGAGGATTCGCATTCATAACGATTTCAAACATACCAAACATTGAATTTAAAAAAAATTGAACAAAAATGTACCGTTGGAATTTTTTAGTCAAAAGATTAATTATTTGAAATAATCTAAAAACATTCTTGCGTGTGTTTCACCATTGCAAAAAAATTAATTTGCGACTGCTCTGTACCATTAATTGCAAAAATAATTTTGGATGAGTCATGCAATGATGAAGTTGATGAAACGAACAGTTAATTAAAAATGCTATCAATGAATTGCCAAAACAAAGAAACAGAATAAAATTGTGCAAATCGGACAGGCAGATCTTCTATCGCTGTTCAAAACGTGAATTTCAGATTGGAGTGGTAATTGGAGTTTGGGATGGTTAGTGAATGTGATAATGTGAAATCGATCGTGGGAACAATCGTTTCTGTGCTGGTGCAGCAGAAATGTCTACGTAACAAAATGTGGCAGCAATGGCCAGAAAGTGGACGGGATCGCGGAGATTGTTACGAGAACGCTATGCAGATAGCAGAGTACATACTTCATGGTACATCGTAACACAATGTAACGTAAACCTCGCAAGGGAAATCCTAACGTGTCCAAACTTCCGGTCGAAACCTTACCCAAGCGCCTGTGCGTCCGGTTATGTAGAACCTTCGAATTGTTGGCCCCCAAGAACATTCGTTGCTGAATTATATTAAACTCTAATGACACTTGGAATTGAAGATTGATGATTTTTGGGAAAGTGCCCAAACAAACGACCTAGCTTGCTATCTTATGATCTATAGTAATATATAGGTAAAAATAAATATAAATTGTGACCAAGTTTATTTTGGTACAAATTTTTGTTGTACATTTAGTGAAAATGCGTTATCAAATTGAACATTACTCGAACCACCTTGCTAATAGTATCACGTAACAGGCTAAGATCTTTGACAGGAGATTGACGTAAACACGCGTTTCGAACTACCTCGCGTTGCATTCAATTTTATCAGTTGAGGGAAGTCAGGCTCAGAAAAGGCTGTAAAAATGCCGAACATATATCCAGGTCTATTCATGATATATAATTTGAGTCTGAAGAGAATTTGAAGGCAGATACATAAAGTTTCTTTTGTCGGCACATACACACTATATACAAAGCCAACCCTCTAGCGAACAACAGATAAGAATACAACCTATAAATTAATTAACCAGTCTTAAGTCCCAAAAGCTGTGTACAACGTAAGCATGATATCTCTGAATCAGTATCAAAGTCACTCTGTAATTTACCAGGAATTAACATCTTC
Source organism: Trissolcus japonicus (assembly GCA_030522925.1). Lineage (NCBI taxonomy): Eukaryota > Metazoa > Arthropoda > Insecta > Hymenoptera > Scelionidae > Trissolcus > Trissolcus japonicus. The sequence goes on from JAPYZS010000783.1 coordinate 22,957, forward strand.
ATGCACGTTGACATTTCAGCAATTATAATAAGCAACTGATGCTAATTCACTTGAGTGCTTACACCAGGATTTCGTTATGAATACACTTTTTAGAGCCAAAAGTCTTTTGAGCAAATCCAGATTGAAGAAAGTTTAGGTGTGATCTTTTTGAAGGACCTAGACAAGAGTAAAAATGATTATAGCAAGTTTTTTATATGATATAATAATTAATAAAGTTTTCTTTTTCCATATTTTTAAGTATTCTGGATGCTTTAAAATAAGGTGTAATAGCGACAATTTGCAAAAGACTACAAATCAGTGTGAGACAAAATTATGATCTTAATCTCGCGATTACATCATTATGGTCTCTAAAAATGATCATATACCAGATGATCATTTTATGATCAAAAAGTGAACAAATATTTTTCATCTCTTGACCATTTTACTTTTGTTTTTAAGTTTATCTTAACGATATTTAAAATCAAACTTTTAGATTTTTCAAAACGTCAGAACTTCCCTTAGATTTTTTTTTATTTTGAAATACATAACGCCATATTTAATATTCGAAATTCGTGATTCCATTATTGTTTTAGCAAGTCGCAAAAGAAAAATTATTTACAACAAAAATAAAAAAAAGATCAATATAAATGAACCAGAATTAACGAATGGTTATTAAATTATTGAAGCATTTGTCAAGATCCAACAGCAAAATTTGTTAACATATCAAAGGACGAATATTTCAAGTTTATTCAAAGCCTTTATGCGAAATCTAAATTTACAAGAGGTTACAGGACTGTAGCACCACGCAAGCTATTCAGAATATGGGTACTTTATTCGGGGATGACATGAAAACATCGTTACATTACGATACCTCTTATATGCAAAATATAAACGTTTTTACTATTTCTTCAAAAATCTTATTTATACACGTGAAATTTACTTTTCAGTATAGTACAGAGCATAACTTATGGCTTCAATAGTTTTCATCCAATGCAGCAGAAAACAAAGCCAGTGCTTGAGAATATATCTATGGTAATAACCAGGATGTTAAAGGATTTTGGCTTTTGGATATAAATTTGATCCGACCTTTTGGCGATTATTATTAATTATTATGTGCGAAAATAGAGTAATACCAGTTGAGCTCGAGATTATAACGTTCAATATATAATTGGTACAACAAAACCAATAAAAAAAGAGATGTAATAAAAATTAACTTTAACATTCTCAAAAATTACTTAGGGCAGAAGTTCGAAATAATGCTTTTCTAGTTTCGAACGTAATATTTTATTGAAACACAAAAAATTATTTTTGCTTCAAAAATATTGTCTTGAAATTCTCATTCTTGAGTATTATTCAAGACGAAATATTTTCTCTGAGAAAATTTTTCTTGTTTTTTCATTTTCAACCACATAATTCATTTTATACTAAATGCTATGCATTTCTTCAAAATCAATTTTTTACAATGCTTTTATAAATATGTAAACTTTATCAGAGAAATATAATACAAAATTTTATTGGAATAAACTGAACAAAATTAAAATGAATTGTTTCATGTATGAACTCTTTACTGAGATAAAGAATTCAAAAATTTTATGCATATTTCACAACATTTATAAAATAACATCCTGAAAGTGCGAAAAATTAAAACTTCAATATTTCGAATATCTCTTTTTTAGTGTAATAATCAACTATTGAACAACATTGTTTCGTAATAAAAAAAAATTTATGTTTAAACAAAATAAGTTGAAACGCTGGCCATTGACGCTATCTGGACCTGAAATAAGAAAAAATATTTTTTTCAACAAGAAAATGTTTTTTAATATATTTAAAATGTGTAGCCGTTTTTTGATTCGTTCATTTTTTACAAAATGACGACCATTGGAAATTTACATTTTTAAAGGGAAATTATTGACTTTAAAGCGTCGCCATTTTGAGTACACAAAACGAATCTGTCCTCCAATATGGAACACAGTATATGCAAGAATGATAAAAAACTGATTTGAGTATTTACTATGATTCACGATTTTATATTAGTTTCGCCTATGCCGAATAATGAAACAATTATTCTAAAACGTAAAAAAAATCGATCCAATACATAATTTGATACAAAAAAGTCAGAAAAAATAGAAGAAATACGAGAAAAAACATTCAACTCGACTATAATGGATTGGTGAAAATGTTTAATAACAATTAAAACAACTTTCGCAATTCTGTTATATCTCAAGATTCACATACTCCTGATGAACGGCAACTGGTATAGTCTGAAAGCTGAAAGTTTTCTTTGGGGGTGAAGTGAAGCTACGAACGATTATATTCAAGAACATATACGTTTACGATTCGCATCAGCTGGTTGATTTTCTATTAAGCTACCAACATGTCAAGCAAAAAATATTCGACATAAAGAATTGCAAATTTATTTTTCATTTTAAAAACAGATGCAAACAATATGACTTTTGCACCGAGGTTTTTCATCAAGCAAGAGTGTAGTAGAATAGAAAAAGGAGCAAAAAATATTACAATCTCATCACACCTGAGTTATCAAGCTGATAGTTTTTCATCTTACAAATCACTTTTGAAAACACAAGAAACTCATTTTAAAAATCCAAATTGCCGCACGACTTTGATATGAAACGTCATTTTACCAGTTTAAGTCTAACGAAATCAGCGGGACGAGAAAAATAACTGTCGGCTTTTTTGAACGTGATATTGTTAGATGAAAAAATATTCTTTCCACAAACATACTGTGCATTTAAAGGCAAAGCCAAAAGAAAGCGGGAAATTTAAATGAGGACGGAAGACAAAAACGACAAAAAAGAAAGCTTTAAGTCAAATACAAAGTTAACAGTTGAAAAATTTTCATTAGCGTGAAGAAAATTGAGTAAAGAGATTTATGCATGCAAGATTGAAAAGAATAGTGCAAACCATTATGAATATTTAAATTCACTTAACCATTTAAGCGAGTTGCAGAGGGAAGAAAAACTGTTCTGCCCTTAAGTCTCTTTGTTTTTCTTTTCAAACTTTTCTTTACACTAAGTTTTTCAACGTTTCAAATAAATTCCCTATTGAAACAAATGACATAAACAATGCCCCATCATCGCAAATATAATCATGCGGTCAAACCAATTGATCGTAAGGTATGTCGGGGCAATTAGCATCGCGACTATTTTGCAGAAACGACAAATATAATAGTTGCACAGTTTAGTTGCGTCGCAATAATCATGTGTTAATTATAAGCGTCCATGATTGACAAATGCTTCTACGCGTAGCCAGGACAATATTCAAAGCTGCATTAATTAAACAAATCGTGATGTATAGCCAAGTGTATTTCACGTCCAATAGGCACATCAATGCACTCGTGGAATAAAATGCACGAAATATATTGTGATCGATAGTAGTAATGAATTGTCAGATATGTCCTTTGAAATTTACGATTTCAGAATGTGACGAGAGCGAAATGGTGATTTTTCATCCATCACATGTACCAAGCGACGGTGGTGATAGTTGCTTCAAAAAAAAAAAATAACCAAGAATTAGTAATTGATTTTATGCAGTCACGGGTAATAAAAAATCTTCAAGTGTAGTGTGTCCCTGGATGACATTTAGTTGGTTCAATTTGCCACAAGAGTAACAATGACAAATGGGAATAAGAATAGCCGAGTTTTATATATACTGGCAAGCATGAATCCCCCGAGGCAAACGCACAATTTTGTCAAGAAATGCACTCATTTTCCGCAACTTTCTTCTCCGCTGCGTTCTTACTAGGAACTCTTGAATATTTAAGGCCATTCGCCCCGCTATACCTATATGTATATAATTTCGGTCTGCGTTACAGCAGACCCTTCGCGTTAAAAACTTACAAAATTTCTCATCCATGTATCTTATGTCAAGCCGAGCGATTGTTTTTTTTTTGTTTTTTGTTTTTTTTTTTTTTTCAGATAAAAAGATCGCATGAACTGACACGCTTATCCACACATAGTGTCACGTGTCGAAACGTGCCATCTTTTTTCATTTTCCCCGTATCCGCTGGCTACTGCTTTCTTATTCCACACGAAACCTTTGCGCTGACATTTAAAATTCTACTAACAAAAATACCCGTGGGATTTTTGAGGAAAGCTCACGCGAAATGATTGTTTCTGTGCAAGGCACGTACCCAAGCAGAATCAGACCTCTAGCTGACTTCGCAATTGTTCCTACGTTGGGTCAACGTCAGCGATCAGCGATGACGTTAGTAGATTACGTTGAACCAACGTCGGATTGATTATTGTATATACAAGGTCAGATATTAATGTTGGCGAATTAAAAGGAAGCTAAAGTCAATTTTTCCATAAGGTGAAATGATTGAAGAAATTTGAAAAAATTTAGGCATCGTTAATAACAGATGAAATATATCTTGTCTTTGAGCGAAGGCATCCGACATAATGTTAATGTTGACAAACAACGTAGGGACAACTCTGGCACACAAAATTGGCAAGACGTCACATCTCAACGTCTACCTATCACTGACACGACAATGTAGTTAAGATTGTACTTTTCTGCCTGAGTGCACACGAATCTCTCTTAACCCATTGCCGTGAAATGGCATCAATCGTTGTTTATTTGAAAGTTCTCTGCATGTGTGTGTGGACCAATGGGATTGGGCGGAATATTCTCTGTCCTTAGATTAGAGTGAAGTGGCTACAATTGTACGCACTGTCTATTGGTTTTCACACTTTGAGGTTATGTCGGGGGCGCTTGTGGCGTCAACGACAATGGGTTATAGCAACGTTGCGGGACCGGAAACCCTTGTTAACGCGCAACTGACCAAAATGTAAAACGCCGTGCTGCGCATGTATCGTATATGCTTATATATACGTTTGCCGTAAATTTCAAATTATTCCCGATCAAAGAGTATGTAAACGATTTACATAAAATTTCAAATCACATAAAAAGCGAAAGGTTACATTTTATCGAAAGTTTTGTAGTTTTTTTTGTATAATAAAAGGATAAGGCATAAGGGCTAATAAAAGAAATATTCCATGTGATGATGAAGTTGAGAATTTTGGTTTGTTGAGTTTCCATGTCGTAAATTTAATGTTACTGAAATTGAAGGTGTTGAGATAAGGGTTTTGATGACAGCAATCTTCTAGTCAAAGTGCTTTTGCGGCAATAATTATGTAGAGTAAACAGCTCGAGCTTGTGAAATAGGGTTGTTAATTAAATAATCAAATTTACCTGGACGAAATACCTTCACACAAAATAACTCGGACAACATTTTTTTTGACATAATAACTTAAAAAAGGAATTTTCTTCCAGACAAATATACAGAATAATGTGGGTATCCACTATCTACACATCTTGATACAGCAAATAAAGTTAATTAAATATTAATAACTCGCTTTTTTGTGTGATTTTACGAAGTGATAAATTCACATTGAAGTTCTAACTTGTCTCCCAGGCCTGATTCAATAAATTTAAATGAATATTCTTTTTATTTTTCAGTTTGGATAGAGACCAGCCGTTCACGTTCCAGCTTGGAATTGGACAAGTTATCAAAGGATGGGACCAGGGTTTGGAAGACATGTGTGTAGGTGAAAAAAGAAAATTGGTCATTCCACCTGAACTTGGATACGGAGATCGAGGAGCAGGCAGCGTTATTCCAGGAGGTAAATTCCACTTTCAGAAGAACAACTCAAAGATTATTATCTGCTTTCTGTCTGCAAGATGGGAATAAAAACTTTTTATTGAACTTTTTTCTTCAATTTTTGGCTTTCTCTATCTAGAAATTTGAGTTTGAATAAAAAGTTCCAATGACATTCTTTCAAAGAAATTGTTTTATTATAACATTGCACACGGAAGTTATCTTACCCTGGAATGTTACATTTAAAATACCAAAGTGAAACCAGCATTGAAATTGCATTTAAAAATGCCATTTAACCGCATTTCAATAAAGCATTAGCCATTAAATTGAACGTGGTCAAAATTTATACTGTGTACTATTGGGGCTAGCCACAACTAAGGGAAATAAGCTTTCAGGCAGTCGAGCTCGAAAACGCTTTATTTTAGCTATTCCATTCGCACTTACTAGTTCAAAAGTGTATTAATATATTTTGATTTATGATAAGTGAAATTATTAGCGCTGATCTAAACAAAAATTTTAATGCAATTCTCTTTATTTACAAACATTGTTATTTTCCAATTTTATAAATAGTACTATAATGGTATAGAAATTTGATTAATTTCTTACAGGAATAATAAAATTCGATTATTCTTCATAAATATCTTATTCGTGCATTTTACCTACACAATTATTTTAGTATCAATCTAACATTACAGATGTCATTTCTGTATATATAGACACGAATCAAATTACATGACTATTACCGTAGTCAGTGATGGATAAACATGTTTTAAACTCGCTATCTACAATTGAATAAAAATATAATTTGTTTTCTACACTGAGAAAAATTTTAGGATAGAATACCTTGAGTCTTTTCATCGTTTTATTCCTTCAAAACTGAGTGTGGAACAAAATGATAAAATTTAACGTATTATAACTTAAAAATAGACGAATGAAAACTTCAATGCTGG
>JAPYZS010000784.1:0-36001 GCA_030522925.1 Trissolcus japonicus
CCATGTTTGAAAATTATTGATTTCAAAAATGGTAACCATATTTGGTGTAGACTAGGGCCAAATTAGGGTAACCTTAATTTAGGCTTAAGACCGCAAATCTTAGGCTGGCCCTCGTTTCTGATGGGGCACGCCTAATTGCATTTCTACTAGGGTGATATCGCAATTTTAAATATTTTGAGTAAACACATGTAAACATGTTGCCTTGGTTTGTAAAGAATGAGGAGATTTGAAAGATAAAATTCATTTTTATTTTAATTTGAGAAAAATTCTTACTATTTAAAAAATGATTTAAAATTTTCAAGCGCGTGAAGTTCACTGATTGACAGTAGTATTATTATAGCTGGCTGAAACAATGAATATTCGCTGAGAATCAGCGACTTTCAGCTGATTTAAATTTAGAAAGTGAACTAATAGGAAATAATGTATGTTATAACTTTTTATGAAAGTGATACTCTCGTGTGAACTAAAATCTTTTTAAAATTTTACGATCAAGTTTGTATTATGTCTCGAACAAAATTTATTTTTAATATCTACTTCTCGGGTACAATAAATAAGAATAAATGTCATAACAGAACAACGACATGAAGACACGTTGATTGAATGCAAAGCTGCGAACAAAAACAAATTATTAAGCCAATCAGACATTCTGTTGCTGAAATCGATCAGAGTTGTGAACTATATATTCCGAGATCGTGAATTGTGTTCTACACATACCCATCAGTCAGATATCATATCGGAATGCAGGAAACATCTACAATCACAATTAGCCTCACGCCTAAATAATAACAGATTCCTATCATGATGATCGAAAAATTGCAGACAAGAAGAGAAAGAGAGAATGAAGAAAAAAAATTAATTGCAGGCACGGCTCTGTTGCTTAAAATTATTTGCTGCCGTAGCTCATAAAAGCTTGATGAAATTTTTATCAAGCTGCCACAACAATAATATTAAATATTCCCGCTTCAGATTCTTTTTAATAGTAATAACTCAGTTTGCTTCACTGAATAACAACTTGAGCTTGGAAAAAAATAACTCCTCGAGAGCTTAATGAAAAATAGTTCATTCGGTGCAATATCTTTGACTGAAATCTTTCTTTTTATTCCAATTTGTCGGATTCTCTTTTAACCATTATAACATTAAAGTAACACTGAATATCTGTATATATACGATCCGAACAACAAAATTTTTTTTCAACAATTGTAAAAGCTTTGGTACAACAAATAGCACCAAAAAACACTCAACGTTTTTATATAAGCCGATAAGGCATAATTGATGAAAATTGAACCAACAGTTTGAATATGAATTATGCAAATAGCTATTAAAAAAGAGCGATATTGGTTTAGAAAAAAAAGAGTGTGAGGCAAAAAGTGACAAAGGCGGGAATGAAAGTGTCACGTAACGTCAACGACCAACGCATAATCATCGGAACACATAAAGTGAGGACGAATAACGAGATTATGTATAATTATTCGAGCACGGTTGCGGGCAAGGTGGGTAGAGCAATGCCGACGTTACACACGCGTACGCGTTGAGGTAAAGTATGATGTGGCGTTTGACCGGGCTTGTCTGGTTGGCTCGAGGCTAATGCGTACGGAACAAAGTTAGTAACAGGTGGCGCGATCCATAATAGCTGAGAGCGGTGGCGCCCATACCCCTTGCTACTCTGAAGGCGCCCACGCGCCTCCACTTGCCAGCACACAAACTTTAATTAAAAATAAAAACTTGATTCTTTTTGTGTTTCAGAATCCTCCCCACCGAGTACCAGTCCGAGTCCGACGACCACCGAGTTTCCCAGAAAAGGTAAGCCCGTAAACACAAGTATCTGGTCGTTTACGACCATCGTAATAATCGTCGCATCCGTGTGTCTCAAACAATCCAACGTCACAACTACAAACGATTCCCTTATATTAGTCTCGACTATTTTTTAATTGAAATTCAAGGTTTTCAAGATTCCTATACAACTTTGTAATTATGTTTACTGTCATATTGACTTATACTACTTGATTTCAATAAAATTGTTTTATTGCTTTTGTAGATCGACAATAAAAATATATTATTGAAAATTAACTTTTTTTAATCAGCCAAAATGGAACTGTCTTTTTCTGAGACTCTGCAAGTTTGCCGCAATATTGACTTAATTTTAACTAAACTGTGTTATTTTTTTCGAAATACTTTTATTTGATTTGAACATTTGTTCAATTGTAATAAAATTACAGAAACCCGACGTTCATTATTTGCTAAACGAGGTTTTTTTAAAGATTCGTGGAACTGTAATCGCATTGACAGTAATATTGACTCGTAATACTCGATTAAAACAATTCTTTTATTTCGTATTTTTCCGACGACAAAACAAATTATTGAAAATCGACGTTTTTCATCTGCTAAAACTCATCAAGGTTGTCTTTCATATTGATTTGTACGATTTAGTCTCAATCAAATTGTTTTATTTTTTGTTCGAAGTCGACCAAAAAAAATGTATTTAAGAATTGACAGGTTTATTATCCCACTAAATTAAGACGGTTTCGAAAATTTCGTATGAAAGTAATTTTCATGTTCACAGAAATATTTTCTCACATCACTTAATTTCATTATTATTGCATATTCGTTTTTCGGACTGACTTTGTGAAAAGTTTACTGGGAATGTTCGTTTTTAATCCGCTGAAATCTATCATCCTGATTAATTAAAAATCGTATTGAAATTAACAAATATTGAAACCGAATTAATAATCAATGATGAGCTTCGATGTGGTGAATTTAATAGGATCATTGTTTATTAATAAAGTAATTACCAGTGATTAATTATTAAATAATTCAACCAAGATCTCTCTGTTATTCATTTTATGATCATTTTAATTTTGTTTGACAATCCCTTGCAACGTGTTTGCAATTTTCAGATACACCAGTTTTCTGAAATTATTCATCAAAATCATCACATCATTTGGGCTGTAACGAACGCATATCTACCCAGGCAAAACGCAAAATACATATTGATCAAATTGTGATTTTATATCACACATACGTCGTATATATGTTTGGATGAATATAAATTCTCTTATATACATTAGCATAATTGGATCCATCTATGGTAAAATATATACTGCATATATGTAGTATTTATGTGACATATGTTTTTTTTGCTTGGGTATCTAATTGATTATGTATGTCACTTATATGTATAATTCTTACCAGAAGTTTTAACACTAGCACGTCCGACATATTTTTCAAAAAATTAAAACGTAGTTCTTATTATTAAATAATAAAAATGATTCGCCAAAAAGTTATCAGTCGATAATCCTTCACAGAAAAAATATATATTTTGAAAATATAAAAAAAATATATTTTTTCTATATAAAATATATAGCGGCAATATGTAGTATATTTTTTATATATTTTTTTTTTATAAATTTGATTATATTAATTTATAAAATATAAAATAAAATATATTCTTTATATAAATTTCATTATATAAATTTATGAAATATAAAATAAACTAATTTTTATATAAAAAATTTATAAAAAGCGGCAATAATGACTATAACATGAAATATATTTTCGATCGTGAGGGATTATTGACATCCAACCTCATTAAAATTGATATGATATATGTAATCAACATAACACTAATGTATAAACAGAAAATTAACTTTTCGGTAGTGGCATAAAAAAGTGTCAGCTGACGTTCTAGTGTTAATTAGAATGAATTACATGAACAGTATGAATTAGAATCTTGTAGACGTAACTATATATTAATATAATTAATAGCATAAACTATAAACCACAGCATAAGTTTAGTTAATATGTTCAGGTAGTGAAATTAATTCGGATTTTACCTTAATTGTGAATCCATCTGTCTTATGAGATTATCAAGATCTAGAAACTGTCGTGTTTGAGGGCAAAGTTAAGCATACTAATAGCGTTATCTCGGAGGACCGAGCACAGTCAATAACGTCATTTCATCAACAATTTTGCACTGCGGTTTGCAACCGGGAAAAAAAGCCTCTCGACCGTAAAATGGTCTAATTTTGTTAAACAGAAACGCGCAGTGGGGTAAATAAAAAAGATAATCCAATAGCGATCAAATGGAAGCCGCGAAAATTGCATAAATTATTGAAATTGTGGATTTAACGAGCGTTTATTAATGCGTCGCGTCTCGGGCTTGAAAATTGAAAATACGAGTGCGGGCGCTCGGAAAATTACAGAATTCCCATTTCATGATATATTTACGCGAAAACAGTTGTAATGGGCGTTGAACACGCAGCCTATACTCGCTGTTTTATCGAGGCGGTGTTTGCTTCATACACGTTTTCATTTTCCACCCAAACGGATCTCTCCACAACGTCCATTCAGCAACTATCGCTTTTCCTCGACGTGACATTGTCTGACTCGATTAGCAACTTATGTTAATGCAAGAGGAAAGCGAAAATGCATAACCAGTCACCTTTCATTGAACTGAACAATTCAAGCTTTTCTACTTTCGTCACTTTTTCATGTATGTAAACATTGAGATGACAAAAATGTACAGTTAAATACCGTAACTCGTAATTAAATTTAGCTACTCTGAATCCAAACAAAACATGTTTACTTTTCATGCTATATGTTCATTTTTCACTTCCGCCCTCGTGCTTTCGAGATCTCCGCAAACAACCCACACGGACGAATATATAAACGAAAATATAAGCGAAAATATATTATACACTGAAAAAAATGGACTGTTAATATGACAGTCCAGACTGTTCTTCTGATACAGTGCTGAACTGTGACTCGATTTTACAGTCCAGACTTTTATTTTAACAGTCCTGACTATTGATAGTCAACTGTAAACATAAAAGTGCGAACCGTAGAAGTAACAGTGCTGTATTAATTGTCTTGACTGTACAGTCAACATTGTTGCCAAAACGTTCTAGACTGTTAATATAACAGATCATTTTTCTTAGTGTATATATGACATTCATACTACTTATTGCCGCTTTTCGTATATAATATTTATAAAAAATATATATTTAGTTATATATTTAATTTATAATTTTTATATACTTAAAAATATAAATTTCATTATATAATTAATATAATGATTTCAACATTGGAAAAAACAATACAAAAATTATTATTATTATTTGAATAATTATTATATTGTTTATTTGATATTTTTTATTTCATTTTGAATCGTCAGCTATCAATTTTAACATTCCTGAAAACGCTGAAATAATGTGATCGATATCAAGGGTTCGAACTCACAACTCCGTGGTGATAGTCCGCAGTCTTGTTCGCTGTTCCACAAGAACTTGTAAACTATGAACTTTTTGGAAAACATACTCATAATCATGATTATATAATTTTTTATATTCTACGTATATATAATTTATACAATTAATTTATATGTAAAAAATAAATCCACAACATAAAACTTTATCATAATTCAGAATATTTTGAAATATATTTCAAAATATAAAGAAAGGTCCTTTATAGTTTTTATCCGGGCGTTTTCAGGGTGTGTGACGCTTGACCCGTCAATTACCTTACGAGGGCCAAATAAGGGCTATTAGTAAGCCCTAATGAAATTTCAATAATAATAAAAATTAATAAAATCATCAAATTTTTTATAGATTGTTGAATATTTTTACAATATGTTTTTTTATGTTTAATTGTTTTTTTTTTCACAACATATTTATAAGTCAAGGGTTTCAAACCAACATTTCTTAATGATTTCCAGTCAGTATTAATAATTAAATAATTTATATAATTTATAATAAACAAATTGATAATTAAAAACATCTTTTTATATTTAAATACACATCTATCGTATGAGTGAGTTTCCCAATAAGTATCATAGACTGAAGTGTCCTGGTGGTCCAGTGGACTAGACAGTGTCTTATCACCTTGGAGGCCTGAGTTCGTATCCCCAAAAATCGGTTCTGATTTTTTTATTAGAATTAGAAATCTCAGGTTATAAATGGTTTAAAAATCAAACAAATCAAAATAAATAAAATAATTATAAAAATAATATAAATTATTTAACTAAACATTTTTTTTGTTTATTAATTTTTAAAAATAGCAATCCCGACCAGGGCCCGTCTGGGGCCTTTAAAGGGTCGCCCTTAAAGGTATTTATGGGGCAAAGCGTCACATACCTTGTAAGAGCCAATTTTCAGACTTGCAATTACCTTTAAGGAGCCCGGGTTGTTTGTCTGGCAAGCCTTACAGGGGCCCTAGTTCAATTTTTACTAGGGTTCGTAATTATATTATGGTTATAAATGAAAATATAAATTATTGATAAATTTTTTATCTTCAAAATATAAATTTCACATACATTTCATATATAAATTAGAAATGTATTTTACATATATATGAAAATATAGATTATTTATACATTTTTTATGCTTAAGATGTATATTTCACATATATTTTTTAGGTACATAATAAATGTATTTTATATACAGGGTATTCCAGACCACCCGCAACAACCATAAAGGGTACGTAAGTGTTAAAGTGATACGGATGATCTGGAACACCCTGTATAACTAAAAATATATAACTTTTTATATTTATAAATATGTGTGTTTCAAAGATATAAATCATATACGTCAAATATATTTTAAAATATAAAAATTATATAAATTGTATATATTTCCAAAATATAAATTGTATAAATACATTTTACACATATTCAAAATATATTCAATACAATACAAAAAGTATACTTTAAATATATCAAATATTAAAATATAAAATATACTCTATTAAATACATGTTTAAATATAATTTCGTCCGTGTGAGAATGCGTTGCCGGCATTCAATTTACAAAGCATTTTTTAATTAAAATCATAAAAAATATTGTGAAAGTTAAAAAAATTTATCCGATTTTTTCATTAAATGCGTGACCGTTTTTGGTCATTCAAATATTCCAACCTCGGTGGACCTATGTAAAATCAATTAAAACATTTTTTGTTAAATCATGATTTTAATTTCAATTTGATTAACCTCCTTTTCATGTTTCAGAATGGGATGCGGAAATGAATAATTCTGTCTACACGGGAGAAAATCCAAGTTCATTATTTATTCATAACGATAAGAAAAAAGGTGAGCAACAACATCTTTCTATTACGCCACCCATTCATAATTCCACATTTTTTTTTCTTTTTGGTCCTTTTACTTCCTTTCTACTCTTTTCCTCGTTGTTTTCTTTACGTATCTTTTTTCAGAAGATCAAATCTTGTTAATAATGCACCTTGAGCATCAAAACATAACAGAGCAAACGAACTCATTTATAATGAATCTACAAAACCGTTTAAAAAATGATAAGTGTTTACATTCCATAATCCAGTATCTTCTTACATTTACTTCATGCAATAAATTATCAAATAGTCGATATCGACATAAGTCTAACACTATTTATAGCGGCTGCAAAAATCGATGAGAACAAATCCGAATGACACTCCAAACCAAATCATAAACTGTTGAAAAAAAACTTTTGCTGAAGTAAAATCAATTTCCATCCTTCCACGTGAGAATCCATGTATTAGATCGGATTTCTTTTTTTCTCTCGATATTTATATCTCAACAAAAATTTAATTATATTCCGACCATATTTTTATTTCATGAATCGAAGCACGCCAACGAAATCCGATGAATCTTATAAATTAGTTTTTCCAACATTGCGACGTAACATTGTTGTATAATCCATATATTCAATTTGTTACTTTGATTTCGTGACAGTTGTAATAGAAATGATTATTCTGCTCGCACATCTATATAATTCAATTATTAAACACATATTAATAAATTCTAGTCCGTGTATTCAAGTAAATAATAACATAGTGGTTAATTAATTTATAATCTTTTTTAAAATTGTAAATTTCGCGACGAGGTGCAAATATGTTCAATAGATACGTCCTGAGATGTACCTAAGGAAACCAGATAATATGGCCCAAGTAACAATCGGACCTCTTTGAACTTCAATTCTTTATAATTGCCAACAATTATTTCCATTGCACTATAGAAAATATCAATTTCAACACACTTTAAATAGCATTGAAAATGTGCTAAATTATATCCGAGTAGTAAAATCTAATATTATCCAAGTAATTTTAGAGAAGTCACTGTTAAAACGTTTAAATTATTTTACAATTAATTTCCATGAAAATTATATTTTTAAGTTGATAAATACCACAGTTGTTATTAAAATTTCAATGAAAATTTATGATTAAAGGGGAATATATACCTAAAAAATAGAAAGAGCGATACTTACATTAACAGGTAGATTATTAAAAATTCACACACATTCTATTATAAGAATCATTTGCCTATTATTGATTTAAAAAAAATTGTATGTTTACTGTAATCCTGACTTGTACTACTTAACGTTTATATCGTCTATATCGTTTTATTTTCAGTCAGATCAACTGCAAAAACATTGTTCGACATTGAACGAGACAATATTTGTGTCAACATTGACTTAATTTGAACAAAATTACTAATTTTGTTCGAGATTTTTTCTATATAAAAAAACACTAAAAATTAGCGTTTATCATTTTGAAAAAAATTAAAGTGATTTTAAGAGTTTCGCGGTACTGCACAATACAACTGGATGCAAGCTAAGATACATATTTTTCAATGCTAAATCTTCAGTTCGAAACTTAAAATTTATTCTCATCGTTTGTTTTCGATTTACAACGAAATAATTCATGTTCACAGGCACATATCATAAGTCGAAAGTGTTCGCAGCAAAGATCAACATCCAGTTGACTATTCATATATCATGGTTATCCGCGTGAATGCAAAATAAAACAGCAATACATCCTTCAACTTGACTTGGCCTTAAGAAGTGCATTGCATTGCACAAATTGCCGTAACGGCGTCGGTTCGTCGGAGAGTGAGATATTGCGGTTAAGTGAGCGGGCGGGCGGGTAATTAGCTTGCGTTCTACGTCTGAAATTTCTGAGGGCCGTTACATCTTTAGAGGTAGCTTTAAAGCGATCAAGTGGCTTTTGCACGAGCGTTGCGAATCCGAGAGGCGTCGAAGTGAAGCTAGGGATGAACGAAGGAGACGAACCGACGGATGGAGAAATAAAGGAGGGAGACAGTCGGCGAGAGAGATAGAGAACTTAGGTGACTGTTCATAACGGCAGCAACAGTAACCAAGGATAGGGGATGTAACATCAATATTTCATGTATGCTAACACGCTAGAACTAATAATGCTCCACCGTGGAAGACCCAAGAATAATATCGGCCGTGCTGTGCATCGCGTGCCTCTGTCTTGCTCGCACTCCGCCATCTGGCCCGACCCCCCTCTTTCTCTCACTCCCCTCTCATCTTAACTTCGCCGCAGTTACGACCCAACAAAACCACTTTTTACCCACTCATTTGGCCAACCTAGTAGCCCCGCACAGATATAAATTATATGTATAATTAGACTAACTGGATCATTACAAGAATTATTCAGACAACTTTCGTAGACTTTCCAAATAGAGAAGTTCGCATTTTGATGTTCCTACAAAAGTATCCCGTTGCATTCCAAGATCTGAGATCGTGATTAGGAAAATTGTAAGAACCCTTCGTTGGAATTCAAGTTTGATCGTCGAGTATTGTGATAATTGTCAGCTCGAGTCCCAACATTACCAACAATCTTCTCACATTAATTAACATGTAGTGATCTCGACTGACATAAAATCCATCTCACTAGCTAAGATGGAAAGAAGATTGAGTGCTTGTTCAACTCAACTCAGAAATACAAGAGCGTGTTTGATTCGAAATGGAAGTGCTGTGGTTAAATTAATTGTCGCTTAGACAGTTGCGACATATTTTTCGAGTTGGAAAATTTAAATTGTGAATGGGCTGAAATAGATTGTATAATAAACGTTGTCATTTCCTGGCCAAAACCAATTCTGTAAAGTCTCTTGAGGGGTCTTGAACGTGTGCTTTGACACATGTTCACACAGCTGTACACAGTTCAAAGTCGCGTCGAGCATTCCATTCGATATCTCATAATTCCTTTGAGGCTTACGAAGGATGTGGCATCAATGTTCAGTGGTCGTTCTGCAAGGATTCTGATAAACTGAAAAGCATCCTCTGTTTTTTTTTTCAAGGCAATCTGAAAAAAACTAAAGAAAGGAGTTTCAAACTTACTATATAAAAATATAAATCTCATGGGTACTGTATATATATATTTATATGTCACAAATATGCGAACGTATACATTACATTTTTTTTATCTTTTCCAATGTCATTTTAGTCAGACAAAATTTACCTCCGCAATAATAACGAGACCTGAAAGAGAACATCAAGTTATCGCATGAGCTATTATTGTATGTATTACACTCGTAAAACAACTTGGCCCTTCTGACATTTAAATTCAAATCAAAGTAAAACATGACTGATGCTCTCAGGGGGTGAAATAATGAATCTGATTGTTGATACCGAGAAAATAAGTAATCATTCAGAAGATACATGAAAAAATAATAATATTTAGAAATCCAGAGATTGATGGGCACACAAATATTATTCGACTCGTGACCGAGCAGTGTTAACCCCGAAACATAACAATAAAATACTTTTGAATACCTTAAATCATACACGGAGCCAAAAACTTTCGCCAACAACAGAGGACGCGAGCTTTACAACCCACACGTGCTCTTAGCATCAATATACTTTTTGGTACATCTTGCGTCACAAATTTTATAGCGCACGACAAAGTCGAAACTTTGCTCCAAGAGGATCTCTCCTTGTTCAATCTCTCTCTCTCTCTCTCTTTGTTTTTCTCACTGACAGCGCGACTTGAGACAAAGGTCCTTGAATGAGCTCGTAAGTTTCCGAGTTAGCAGAACGGGTCGTGCTTCCGAGGTCGGAAAACAGCAGTTGAGGTTTGTAATTGGTACAACATCTGCGGTCCGCACGATGGTATTAATGTTTGCCCCTTCATAATATGATGGGGGTTGAAGGTAAAGTGCGAAACACTCATGTGTTCTGAGTGTTGTAAGATCACAAATAAATCAACCTTTATTATTTTCATAAATATTGCTGTCATGTCACGCTTTTCATCACTGTTTTCATAATCATAATAATAATGAAATAAAACCATAAGGTCAACCGGGGTAATTGTGACACACGGGGTAAAGTGTGACACCCTGATATTTTAATTAAAATTCTATTTATTTGGAACATTTCACTGTCTGTATAAGTTTAACATCTACCAATAATTAAGAAAATTATTCCAGAACATATGTTTCTCGTAACTTGACAAAGTTATTCGAGATGTCACAATTACCCCAAACTGTCATAATTACCCCAGTTGACCCTATACATATATAAAACCATATACAACATTCCACTTAAAATATTTCTAAAAAATACTAAGAATATTTTATAATTCTCTGTTTTCGCAGTTTAATGTTGATAATCAAACTTGTATTCTTAAATTGTTCTGAAAATCTGTGGTGCTTCACATTGTGTACATAATTAATACGCTCTCATATCCTTGGTCTAATTGTTGTCACAATCAAGAGAGAATTAGACGTCTAAATAAAGAGACAAGTCGCAATTATTTAGGTGACTATAAACACACATTTGTGTTGCCTATCCCGGCAACACAAGCGTAGCAGTTTAGCCACGACAACGTGGCGTGCTATCTCGAAATATATGTACAACCGAGGACAAGGAGAGCTTAGCGCGGGTCACGTTCCTGCGCATTCAAGGATACAATTACTATTAGCATATAGAGGTGTTACTTGATCACTCAGTAACAATAGGTACGAGAAGCGCCTGTACTTTATACTCTCCGCTGTTACCGGAAGAATGTTCTGAACATTTGGCCGGACTTGTAATTTGCTCATTACGTTGTAACATCAAATAACGAACGGGCGGTTCTATTTCGGAGTCATGATTCTACGCTGGCGTTTCGCGCCGGCAGGCCTTTCAGGGTTTCAATGTCGAGTTATACCCGCAGTCGCAGTTTGATTGGTCGAAAATATATCTGATTATCTATAAACCACATTCAACTCTCCATTAGGTCTAATGTAAGTAGAACGACCGAACAGCATATAATCACTGTAAATGCAAATTTCTAACTAAATTTCAATTTTCCTGCCTGCGCTAATGTATATACATCAGTTTTGTCCACTAGCACCACCGGCCAAATTCACCTCGCGGATGGAAAATTTTCGGTTTATCTTCTTTTGTTTTTCTCCCTCTCTCCCTCTTTGTTCTCACTTTTCGCATTTGTATACTGTGCAAATGTTTAATGAATTGTTGAAAGAGTTAACTGTGGTGAAGCATGTTTATTCAATACCACGCAGTCATAAAGCAAGCATAAGTGACGATTGAAATTTCCCAGGAGAGACTTTTGTATTCTACATAAATAACAGCTCAGAAGAGCAAAGTTATTTCCACATTTAATAATGCGGCGACGCGCACATTGGATCTCCGCAGTTTGTTCACGCCGTGGAGATTCTTTAAATCATTACAATTTAGATCGGAGCAAATTTGTTGAGACAACTAAAAATTAAAATCAAAATTACGCTTTCTTCTCAACGTTCAATTATTATTTCATTTTTTTTTTCTATTTCTTGTCATTTTTTCGTTTCATATAATTTCAAATTCGATTTCTATTTTGAAAATTTGACTTGACAAAAAGCCACGAACCAAAAAGCCTTTTGTTGTTGTTTGAAAGCACAAGGTGAGACGAAATTGTTTTAACAAATGGGAATGGTGAAAGACAAGTGAGGATGCGTGTGTTAACAAGGCTTTGTTTTGAATAATTTTCTTTTGGCGTCTACAAACAATTGTCTCAAGACAATTTACATCTAATTTCGCAAGCAGATTTCGTCAGCGCTCGTGTGTTGTCTGCTCCTGAGATGATGTTGCCGGAAGCAGTCGGTTATAACAGGACGCGTACACAGGCCAAAACTGACGTATGCAAATTCTGGCCAAACATGAGGAGTAACAGCAGTTTACCGTTACCAACCTGTGAGATGTCAATGTAATGTGGCCCAACCCACCTTGACTTTGTTCTCTTTGTAACGTCTTCATACAGATTCATCGACGCCTAAAATGTGCCTCAACCATAGGTGTTGAAACTCAAAATTACTTTACAACAAAATTAATGTTTTTTTGTTTTTACCAAACAAAGCTTTTTTACTACACTGAGAGGGTGGTGGAATAAGTTGATGGTAATGCTACAACTCCACTTGTTCGGAATTTCTATTTCTTCAATCGTAACTGTGTAGTCCTCAATTATAAAAATACACTAAAACAAAGCAGAGACGTGGTAACGCTGCACTGTGTTTATTTTGATAATCAGGAACCACAGAGCTCGGAATGGAGAAATAGGAACGCCGAATCGGTGGAGTTGTGGCATCACCACCAGGTGGATATTATGTTACACTGCCGTTCTCCCAGTGCAAGTATGAATAATTACAGACAAAAACTTGTTGACCAATATAAACCTTGGTTTGCATTTTCATCGAGGCATATGTAAATTGGAGCAGTGCATTCGTAATGGAATTCTTATCCAAATATTTTTCTCTATGAAAAAAAAATGACACTGCTAGAATCTGCTGTCACAATGTAATGAAACAAAATACAGAATGACATGAACGAGTTAAAATGGGTAATCAACATACATACAAACAAATATAATATTTTTAAATTACACGTCAAACCAAGTTCGTAGAAATATCTCTCAAATTTTAAAAATACTTTAAATATCTTTTACAATCATCAAGTTCATTCAAATAATTTGCAAAATTATTGTTATTTCAGATAATCATCACGTTTGGTAAACAAAATGAAATATTCAAAAATAAAATTCTTTTTATCGCATATATATAATGCATTAAAAAATTAAGCTGTTTACTTTTTTATTAGCAATTTAGCAGATTCAAAATAAAGCAATCATAATATTTGTCGATAAACTTCAGGCACGACGAAAGGTCAACAAAAATAGCGGCAGCGAAAGCTCGAATTGATGAAACATATTTTTATCGATGATGTAAAAGATTGCTGGCGAACTAATACAATCGCGCTTCAAGATCTGCATGTGTGGCATCGACAATTTTCGGAATCCATAAGTGTCCAGCCATAAATACGTCGTATCTGGAACTTTATTTAAATGTTTCATCCATTTATGCATCAAACCTCGGGCTCATTTTTTTATTTTGAATCGAATGTACTCGGTCAGGATTACATAGCCGGCAAATATATTTGGCGACACTGGCAATGCTTGGATGTCGTTGACTGCAAGTGCTTCGTAAATTTGGTTCGAAAAACAGCATCTTTACGAATCCGCGTCGCGAGCAGTTTCGAGGTCTGCTTGATAATAGAATTGTGTTTACTCAGAGTTTGCATACTAGTTAGTCTAGTCGCGCGTCACGCCAGCGTAAACATCGAAGGATCAGTCGCCCCATGTCGCGTCTTTTGTCCCACCGTCTTTCGGCGAACGGTATGCAAGCTAATTTATAATTTACGAGACCGTGACGCGCGTAGAATAGGAAAAAGGATACGGATTCATCTAGCTAAATTTTGGCGCTGACGTGAATAAATAACACTCTTCACCCTTGCTTGAACATATTGTGTACATTCAGGGTGTGGGAATTTAGTATCACTTTTGAATAACAGCCTTCGAGCATTAATTTAAGAATTAATTGTTCTAAATTTTGTTGCAGAGACAAAGTACCAATCAAACTTGAATGAGATCGACAAGTCAGAACAAAAGTCTCTCGACTTGGACAACAAAAATTTCAACTGGCCTGTTGATAAGGGTGAGAATCTTATTTTATTAAGTTAATTATAAGTTGATTGTAAAGGGTTTCTAAAACGTTTCAGGATGGTCTAATAACTCGATAAATACACATCAAATCGAACAGAAAGTGTTTAATATTTTTTTTAATCTATCCAATGATATCAAACTCGACCATCCCACCTCCTCGGGTTGACGTAGGGGACAACACGTAACTTTTCGGCACAAAATACGAATCTGTATAATACAAAATGAGGAGTTTTATTCAAGATTTCAGAAAATATTAGACACGTGATTTATTGTTTGCTCGATTGATGTGTATTTCGTGAGATATTGGACCGTTGTGGAACTTTTTGGACACTCTTATAAATAAGTAAATAAAAATTGTTTGTTACTGAAAATTGAACCCGTACCTAAAAGACAACCCTAGTAGAAATTGATCGGGCGCTGTAGAGCTTGTGATGTTCTCCTTTATAGGGGCCTTATATAGCTTGCCCTAGGGAATAGGTATCTGTGTGTACCACTGGACCGGTTTGATTCATGAAGTACAGACACAATAATTGTTATTGATGAAATGTTTCTCAAATAACAACAACTGAAAGATGAAGAACTTCAATATCTCGTCGCTGGGGGAATTATTTTCTTATTGTTACATCAGCATGTTGAATAAATTATTTGTGACGAGGCAATAATAACCTGACGAGACTTGCGCCTCGATATCGTTTCTTATTTAACTGGCAATATCTGAGAAAAAAGACCAAGCAGAAAATGAAAAGACTACACTACGTTTGAGAAATGATAAATCTACGTCGTTTCTAGTTCGACAGTTGCTCCCTTGATTCTTTTCCATTTTTCGTCTTATAAAATCGCCCGTGTACTCGACTTTTGAATTTGCCAGCAGCACGCTTCCAATTAAAGTGATTTTTATTCTGCTGAGTGAGGCCGCCTATGCTGCACGCGTTCATTAATCATCTGTTCATTCGATGGAAACTGAATGGTTCTTCCAAGGGAGAAAAGAGATCGCCCGGACAAAAAGTGGAGAAGGCAGACAATGGATAGAAAAGGGTAAAAGTAACCAAACAGAAAAGAAGCAGGGTAAAAAGAGGAGCCATGGTTGGACTTGTTCTGCAAAAGTTAAGCGCGGCAATGGTTTATATCTGATTTGCAATTAGAGGAGAACGCAAGTCCGTGTGAAAGAAGGAAAAAGCGAGAATCTTTAGAAATGAATATAAGAAACTAGAGGAAAAGTTGTGCACAAGAAATTGTTTCATACTATATTTTCAAACTTGAACAAAACAATTACTGAATTGAGATATTTTCCATAAGTTTAACGCGTTTACATAACAGAAATGGCAGCACCTACGTAATCGCGTGTAAATCTTGGAATAACTTTTGAAACAACGGTAAACTTGAACGAAATCAATCTTGACGAAGGTACGATAAGTTTCTTCAACTACTGGCTATTATGGAGTTTCGATTGTATACTCACTGAAGTGTAGGTCATTCGTTTCGACCAAAATCACTTAATTTCAGTGCTTTTTTATTATTAACTTTATTCTCTATGGTTTGAACTGACTCGATTGGAATAGGTTACCGCTTATGGCGGAAGACTGTTAAACATGAAAATTGAATACTTTTGAAAATACCATGGTGACCAATTTAGAGTAAAACAAAAATCGTCTTATTTCCATACAACATTCTTTAATGAATTAAATTTGTAGCCCTAATTATTTCCTAATAAACAATTAGACAACTATTGAAGGTTTACAGTTATCTTTTGAAAGTATACACTTTCAAATGATAACTTTGATTATACTTTTGTAGCACAGTCTCATTACCAGGTATTAAAAAAACACAAAATTTAAAAAGTTCACTGGCACGAATAGAAATAACTTTTCGTTCTCATTATCTGAAGTAAGACCTTCTTTCCCTAGAAAAAATTGTTTTCGGGACCCTGAAGGGAATGCCCTGCAAATGAACTGGGCCCCTTATATGAGGACGATTCATCGGCTGTAAGCGTTTCTTGGCGGGTGATTCCTCGTCCTGTAAGCCCCCGTGTTTATAAATTTTTGTTTTTATGTAAAATAAATAAGTCTAAAAATAATAAGCAATAAAAATTTAATAAATTTAATAATAAACCCGGTCTAGTCAAATACAAGCCTATCACCTTGCACATTGAGCTAAACTCATTTTGAAATTCTGATACCTTATAAAAGTTACTCATAGTCTCATGTCATTGCATTGTTTAAAAATTGAGTTAAATATTAATGGACAATATAGAACATTAGTTTTCTTATATTTTTGAGTGATTTTAATACTGAGGAAACAATTTATTATGTAAAATGTAATTCCGCTGTTACAATGTTCTGTGAAAATTTACGAAATGTATTCTATTATTATTTTTATTAATGTTTAAATATTTTTCATACAAAATTCGTTAAAAAATATTATATTTGAAAAAAATCAATGCAGGCATCTTAGTGGCCCTTCTTTCGCCCTTAAAAGGCGGTTATAGGGCATAGCGCCACATGCCCGGTAAGAGCCCGGAATAAATCCTCAAAGGGCATTGATAGGCCCTTCAAGGGCTGCCCCAGTTGAAGCTATTCGTCTCTACTAACCAGGCGTGTCCTTGAGGGACCCTGAAGATTTTCAGGGCACGCCCTTAAAAATTTGTACTAGGGTTGATAAAGCATTAGCAAAAATTCGTTTTTTTTTTAAATGAAAAATTCGTCTGTTTTTAATGAAAAGATTAAAAACGTTTCTTTTAAAAGAATTTCTTCTATGATAACCACTATTATCTTAACTGATTTTCGTTTAATATTAAAAAATTCTTATTATCTTTGATTGATATCAGGTTTTGTTAAAAAAATAATAACCTTTTCATCTATTTCCTTTTTTGCAGACCTGGCAGTCGAAACAAGTACGGTTTGGACATTCGTTTGGCTGGCATTATTCACAGCCTGGATTGTGCGATAAGAACTACGATTAGTTAGTGGAAAGCGAACTTAAAGACTGACAATTTAGCTAGTGCTGTTCGAAATAGTTGTTATTACGTGCCAATTAACGTACCCAATGTAAAAAGAAAGAGGCAAAAAGAAAGCCGAAAAACAAAGAACTAGCACTTTTTCGGTCTGACGTTTCTACGGTGATGATAAGTGGGCCGTAGGTTGATGAATGAGGCTTTTGGTGTAATCGTATTTTATTAAATTCAGGGTGTTATAGCGAACGAACAAGGAAAAAATAATTTTAAGTAACAGTAAATATTTAACGACCATAGAAATAAGACGTAAGGTGGACATAAAGTAGATGTTGTCATCAGGTCGCATATAATTTTATAGCTGCGTTTAGAATTACGAGTAATAGATGGTTTTTTCGACTATTTTCATTTTTTAAATTAAATTAAACTTGTACAAATTGCGAAATTGATTTACCTTTGGGATAATTAAACATGCATGCGTTCAATTAAAATTAAACGAGTCTAGGCGGTGATTAATATTGTATATAAACATTTGATATTTCTGTTGTGAGTAATGGCGCTTAAAACTTGTGACCCAATGGCAGTATCTACTCTAATGATGTTGGATGCTTCATGACAAGTGTCCAAAGCTCAAATTAAACCATCTATTCACAGAATCTCAGCAAAATTTCACACAAGGAATTGACAAGAGAGTGTTTGATTTAATCCGCAAACTCATTAAAATTATGCATGACTGCGTAAAACAAAGAGATAATTCTCACAATTTTGCAAAAATCATTAAGATGCGTCAAGGTTTTTGACGTCGTTTTGCAAAATAATTAAATGCAAACTTGTAAATAACGTTTTTTCGTGTCAGAACAAAACATTGATAACTAATGTTTGTAATCCATATACATTTTAGTTAGCATAAGTTTATGACAATTTCATTAATTAAATGATATTTTGAAAGGTCGTTTTTATGTATTTGTTACCTTAATAGAATGTAACAAATAAACAATATCAATTGAAAATTAATGAATGTTGCATCGAAAAAGTGTTTATCAAGCAAAATCATGTTAACTGCAACGCTAAACAGATTTGTAATTCCAAGCGGTCTGTGTTCTTACAACTTATACTCTGCTCAACAGAAAGTTGCGTTAGCAAATCTGACAAACTTTTCTGCTCGCAGTATTGGCCGGGCAAATAATACCCCGTGCTTTCTGCGCAAACATTGCATAACAGACGTTCATCGTTTTCTCGTCCTAATGATTTGGCACTTTGCGATAGTTTCATTTCGATGCTTAATATCTGATAAAATGGTGCATAACTTGTAACCTTTTGCTGGAACACCTCTTTTGGATTCAGAGAGATCTCGATTTATTATTGCTAGCTTTGTTTAACTTTGAAAACCAATTTTTATTTGCTTCATTTTATCGTCCCTCTTCGCAAAAATACATGATACGAATAATTAAATTAACGAAATGCTTGGCAACAAACATTCAAAAACGGTGTAATTAATTTTTTATTCATTAACGATTATATTACAAACTTTCTTATAACTTAATTCAAAAACGATTTAATTGTTGAGCTCGATTATAATCAAACATTTTGGTTAGAGGAACTCAAATAAACCCTTATTGACATACCAACGTACTTTGATTAAATGAGAAATTCACTTTGTGATAATAACGTTTTCCATGTATGATATTCGAATGACTTCATGAAATTAGTTAAAACGAACGTTTGAATTTCTGTTACCCCAAAGTTCAGTTAATATCAGAGTCGTAATTACGAAGCTGAAATGTTTTTTTTTTTAAATTAAAAAAAAAATAAATAAATTTTAACTTTTAATTAGAGGCAATGAAGATGGTAAGAAACGAAACAATAGTGTCGATCTGAATTGCGTCGACGAATTTCGATGTCATTAAAATTGTCAAGAGGGGGGAAAAATAAAGAGGGATTGCTCGTTGCAAAAGATACGACAATTAAAACACAATTAGCGTCGGTCTTCTTTTGGTTAACTGCTGACTACATTCTTATAATTTCATCAGGGCTTCAAGCTTGCTCATCGGATGTCGAGTTTACCTTTCTTAAACTCCGCTCTTCCGAATCCGCCCATTTTCATACAAAATCGCAGATCCCATCTGGATACTTCAGATTAAAATGTCAGATTCGTTCCGGAGTACGCTCTTGCGTGAAGAGAGCTAAGGCGCGCGCGACTTTACCAAGAGACGAAAGGTCGAATATTAAAAAGTTGTATATTATAATTTGCAAGCATCCGGAGGTTACAGTGACGAACGGCAACGAAGGGGAAAAATGAAAAAAAATTACGAAAATACAGAGCGCAGATGGCATAAGACGGGGGAACGGATGAGCGCTTTGCGCGAATTTTTAGTGTAATTACTATTTTCTGTGCGATGTATGGGAAAAGAAAAAATGGAGCAAAAAATTTGCTTGAAGACTTAAAAAAGAAAAGGACAACAAAAACAACAAACAAGCATTTTCAGTTGCGAGGAGTAAATGAAAATGAGTCTTGACCACGATTGAAATGTATGTGCTGCGAATTCAGAACGCTAAATCAAATGCTCTTTTATTCAAGACGAAAAATGATATTTATTTTCATTTATTCAGATTGTTTGGTTTGAGTTTATTTTATTTCCATCATGATACAAGTTGTACGATTGCCTTCAGAAAACATCACTCCTTGTCGCAGAGGAATTAATAGTTATTAGTTTAGTCGATGAAATTAAATGAACCATTAAATCTTACAGTTAAGATTACGGCTTGATGGACTAAGAGGCCCTGGTTGTATCAAAAAGCATGTAACAGACGTGCTTCCCGTCCTTAACCTGTAACGAGAATGAATTTAATTCAAAATTAATATAATTTCGACGCTTTCATTCTTCATTTTTATATGCAGCGACACAGTACATTTTAGCTAGAGACCATTCCAATACATGCAATTTTGTTTTGGGTTCGTTGGCTGCCGTAACTTTAGTGTTATGAATTATTCAGCATGCAACTTCTTTAGAGCAACAGGTACAAGATTCTGAGACAATATATAAGGTTGAGGATTCGTGGTGGATTAAGGAGAACATATCTTCAGGTTTAGGCTTATCTTTGAACAAATTTATCGTCAAATTAACGTTCACCTACCATCGCCCCAAGTTGTCTCATTCAATCAGTTATCCTCAAATTACTATTTCTGAACCATAAAAGATTATTGGTATTCTCGTTAATATACCCTAACAAAAACGATCATACATCATCCATAAAAATAATCAATATAAGTATATATTGGCAATCTATTGCCTATAAATAATTATAAATATGGTCAATATTTTAATATATAATTTCTGAAATAATGTTGTCAATGTGTTTTATAAAAGGACAATATGTAATTCGGGATATAAAGAAAAATTTCTCGATAATATTGATAAATCGTTCTCCTTTTTCCTTAATCGCTCAAAGAGTTTCTTTGCTTTCTTGAATTTCAAAAAGTTTCAGTACAAGTAAAAAGACAAGTGTTCATTTAGTCTGTATGAATGTTTCAAAGAAAGGTCATTTCTCAAGTGACGTAACATTTCCAAAAGAATGAAACAGGTTCGAAAAATTGGCACTTAACGGGAAATTTAATATCGAAGCTTTTGATAAAATCCGGGTGAGCCTCTTTCTCCTACTTATACGAATATTCAACGCCCGAGCGTGAACAGCTTTGAGAATTCAGCGACAACATATACAGCGCTCCGTTTTAACGCACTAAATACCTGCTCAATGTTTACACTTAAGTTAATTTGCGTTATTCGCACGTGCAAAATTGTATTCACTAAGGTGTGTCGTGCAAAACAAATTGATATGTGTATGGATTAGTATTTATATGATCGATTTGAAAATGTGAAAATCAAATTTATCGTAAAAATAATAATGCTGCCTTGAAAATTAATCTAGCGTTTGTTGCTAAGCGTTTGTATGAAATGAACGCAATACAATGATGGAACTCCAAAGAGAGAATTATTTTACACTTGTAATCAGAGCAGAAAAAAAATTGTTAACATTTTTATTAAAATGTTTCTTTTCATTCTGTACACTAAACTAGATTACTAAAAACGTAAAACGTTTGTAAATTCTTTACATCACAGTTCGTTTTTTTAGTTCCACGAGACAGGAATTTTTTACATCATTGAATTAAACAAATTTGTATGGAGCGAAGAGATGTAAATATATTAACCGAAAAAAACAACTGTGTAACTATAAACGAATGCGAATATAAATAAATTAAGGTAAATAAGTATAAATATAGATTAGCATAGATATTGAGCCATGGTGAAACTCTGTATAGTCCTGGCGAGATCGAACGCAAGAGACGGAGACAAGGGTATAAAAATGTTGGAAAATATTTTGAACGTAGGCTGACAAGATACGAATTAACGTATAAGCAACATGACCGTCTATTATATTATTTTAAATGAGAAAAAAAACGAAAATTCACACGAATGTTTATGCACACATGTATGAGAACAAATAAATGAACAAATATATTATATATACTTATACAAATAGATATATTTAAATATTTAAAGCGTAACACAGACAGAAGTGTGCGTGTGCTGAACGAAACGAAAAAATGGAGGAATTTATTTAATGCTAAATATGATATGTTTTAAAATTTATAATTATGTTTCATTTTATAACAATGTTTAATACCGTAATATTATTGCTTTACGATGCTCAGTTATGTATTGTTACATCTGATGAAACTCTTATAAGAATCATCAAACGTGTAATAAAGTTGATAAATTGATGTTTTGGTAGTATTTTATTTACTCCAATATCTCTACTTTTTATTTTTGTTTTTTGTATGTATTTTAATATTACTTTTTCACTAAAAATCAGTGATCTTTTTCTGTGAAATGAAGTGAAATTCGACTATTTGGAACAGTGCATTGAACTGTTCCAAATCTTAAATATATCGAGAGCGTTTTTAAATGATTCATCCAAAACAATAATAAGCTTACTGAATTTGCATAAATTTTTTCATTTCAAAATTACAAAATTAAGAAAGATTCTCCAATGTGTTTTCCATGCTTTTCAGTTTTAAAATCAATTAATCATAAAAACTCAAAATCAACGTAAAAAAGTGACATACTTGTTGAGCTCAGATATGTTTACGTCCACGCACTGCAAAAAATGTTGCAAAAAAACCCACGTCATATTTTCACTATTTATTTTTAAATACAGAGAGGTACTTACTCGTTACATGAATGTTCAAATCTGTGGGTTACAGGAAATGATCTTCTGATGAACTTGGCTAAAAACTCCGCTAAACGTTTACCGTGGCACGTGCCGAAGATAAATGAATCTAACGAATGAATTAGAATTCGCTGATTGATACGTGATTTAATACGCATGCGCGATATCCGCTGATTTTTCAGTAAAATCCGCTGATTCCCTAGTTGTATTCACTGATTGATCAGCGGATAATTTATCCGCTGATGAAATCAGCGATTTTTTCACTGAATTCAATTTAGAGAGTATATATTATTTTTAATTCAATAACTTTTCATCACTCTTCAGATTATTAATAATAATTTTTTTCTCGCAATTTCAATGAATCGATTTTTCAACAGTTTGCTTCGATGACTTCATTAAGATAGAAATTAAATACAAAATAATACATTAAAAAGTCGCTACTGATAGAAGAATTTTCCTTTCAGACATTCGTGCACTGTTTTATTTCTTAGATTTTACAAACCACTGGGCCACGATGATTTATTGACACATAATTTAATTTATAAGGCCACTTTATCAAATTTGTCTCACGAAGTAAAAAAAACAGAAAGAACTTCGCAATTGTTTCTAGTGAAGCTGCAAACAGAGTGTACAAGTTGAAAACGAATCTAAACAAAGTCTAAGTTAAACTGCAAAAATCATGAAAGCCTGACAAAAGTTTCCCACAAAAAGTTGGCAACGTTTTGTGAACAGTAAAAAATATGTTTCAAACACTTCAATTCACGTGAAAACTTTACGCTTTCGACAGGTGACGAAGGAAAGGAAAATTGTTATCGTTTATTTAACCCTGTGAAGAGATACTTTTGCTTATATATGGCATTAAATGTTTTGGCATTCCAACATGAAAAGCAAGATTGAAAAAATTGATAACGTTTAACAGTTTCGTTTCATCTTGGCAAAGCGTTTACATTTTATTCTAAAGAAAAATAAATATAAATCAATACCATCAAACAAGATAAATAGTACACTCAAATATACACATCAACTTTATTTTTTTATTCTTAAACTACTCTATTTCCTGACGTGATATACTTTAACAAACTTCTATTATAAGGTCAAAAGTTTGACGTACCAGTTTCCTGCCAGTTCATTTCTCTAGTTATACTTTTGCTCAGAGTGACCGTATATATCAAAATAAAAGATAATGTACGGTCGGACGAATTTTCATTAACCAACCGCAAAAGGTTCGATGAATCCATACAATGTATAAAAGGCAGATAATCTATCATGCTTATAGTGAATAAGACTCATCGAGCAATGGCATTGTTTTCTTGAAAAAGAAAGTTTCGATTAAAAAAGGTTTTTTGGTAGACAGTAAAAAGTTTTAAATTTTGATAACTGACCTGATAAAAATTTATCGGACGTTTGTAGGGCGTGTAATACTGTGCCTTATAGGGGCCTTATAGGGCCCTATAACGCCCGATAAATTTTTACTGGTGTGAGTATAATAATTCAGCACTTATAGTAAAATACCCAATTATAAAACGTGAAGCAACTCTCGACTTTGTAAAAAATATTTGACAAGAAATTCTTCTTATTTCAAAATATTTTCAACCGGGATTATTTTTCAATCAAGCCCAACACAATAACTATCAAATTATAGATCAACTCATCACATTTCATCAGCATTTGATCAATCAAAGCTGATTAACATGAAATGAAAATTGAAATTCCCCGTAATTGTTCCGTAAGTGTTTTCGGTGCACGTTTTTGTTGAAGAAACTTTGACGTCAACACAGACTTCCAAACGAAAAAGGTATAGGGTTAAAAATGATACTTTCTTGTAGGCTAAAACCACTCGAACTGATTATTCAATGCGAGCAAAAGTTTCGGCGCCAGCAACATCTAGGAAATTTCGACATGGGGAAAAGAAGTTAGAATGTTACGTAGTTGCCTGAAATAGTTAGTCGTGGCTGACTCTCTCTTCCTTCGATCGTTCAAGTCCCTAAGAAGCTTTGGCGACGTGGGATTTCGTCAGTGCTGTTTGCAACTAAAGACTTCGTGCTTGGAACGCTCAATGTCTCAGATAAAAATTTGCTCGTTTATTTAATCAAACTCTGGTGTCAATGAAAAATGAAAAAATAAAAAAATTTTATTTAAAAAAATCATCTCAACATATATGCATAATTTTTAAAGCATTTCTATATATATGACTAGCATATATTTTATACATATATATATATTTATTTAAACTCTAATTCACGTTTTAACAATTTCTTATTATTTACATAAAAAGAAACTTTATACTTTTTGCTAATATTACCATCCCAATTAAATTTTTCTTCGTAAAAGTTGTTCGTACTTTTTAATTGAAAACCATTTTCTATTATTGTATATAATATTGGGAAGATAATTTATTTTAACCAGAACGAAAGAGAGAGAAACGTGAAGTTTTCGCGGAGAGTTTCAAAAATTTCGTCATATCTGATCCGCTTGGTCGTAATAAAACAGTGACCGGAAATCGAATTCAATAGATGAACCTCGAGAAGCCGGCACGTAGCGAGCTTAAACGAGGGAAAAAGTTAACTCAAGTTCGTCGAAGAAGTTATTCGTGACTCGTAGAAAATGTCCGCGTCATTGACAGAATGCGAAAACATAAAGCATCGAGGATAAATAACTTTTTGTTATTAAAAATTAGGAACTCGCCAAGGCAAACGAAATTGCAGACGAGACTAAAAAAGTTGATAAATTTATTTGCCCATTCACGTAAAGTATTTTATCTTTTCTTTTATCTTCCTTCGGACAGACACCAGATGACATAAAATATTTTTTTTTAGTTTAAAATTTCTTTTTTAATGTTACATGTAACACAGGCAGCAATTATCAAAAGTAAGTTGGGATGTGTAAAAAGAGAGGGGGGGGGGAATTTTATATTAGGAACGATCGCTGATGGGAACGAGTGGGCTGGGGTATTTGAACAAGCGAAGCAGGAAAATTAATTAAAATGGAATCCGGCTTCAAGCACGCCCGAGCGAATAGAAGTGCGATTACAATTCCAGAATACTCGATGCGCCCGATGGCTTGAAACGCTCACGAGGATGGAGTTGCCAGATTTGCGAGGACGCAAGGAAATAATGAAACCTGCCGCAGTTTGAAGAAAGATCGCCGAGTGTGGAAGCGGGTCCGACTACCTATACCTGTCCGCTTGTTCAACGCTCTGGAATTCAAATTGTAATTTCTAACCGCGTGTCAACATAACGCACCATCGGTCGCCACAATTTCAAACTATCGAAAGTGTCGTTACCATCTGATCGAATCCCAAATAGTCAAAAAGACTTGCATATCCCTGTCAACACCATTGATATACAAAATGACTAAAACTATTTTAGCAATTTGATGGTATATATTTTTTAAATTTTTTGTATCTTTTTTGTTTGTATTTTTAAACATGATTTTATTTATTTGTGCTTTGTTCTGAATGTTTGATTAAAGTTGTTTTTTTTTTTCAAGTTTTATATTGGAACTTGTGCTGTCTGTATCGAAACTCTTTTTTATGGCTTTACCGAGAACTATGAATTAATTTTGAATCGAATGTTTTGTGTTTTGTTTCGCGTTCTAATTCTTGTATGTTTTTGTGTTTTTTTTTCTGCGTTATGAATTTTTCGTTTTTGTTATGTTTTACGTTTTATTCTTGTTTCAGGTTTTTAATTTTTGATAGTTTGTTTTGTTATTTTATAAAATATTCAGTGGAATGCCAATCAAAACGTAATTAACGTCAATCAAGATATAATTTTTTACATTGTCTAGTAAAAACGAAACGGATAAAAAATGTTCACATTTTTCTTATATGTTCGCTCATGAGTAATTACGCAATAACATTTAGATGTCTGTAGTCTTTACAGCGTAATTTCCGGCAATCACCCTTGGAATTCAAGAATTCCGTCCACGCGCCCCAATGTCTTGGCTTTCGAGATTTCCTTAATATATCCAAATAGCAAATCTCCGCTGATTTAATCTCTTACCACCCTACTAATTTGTCAAGCCAAGACGGTTACTATTTCTGAACGTTCTTTTTCTAATCTTTTTGTACCGAAAACACAAGTTTTATACCAATATTTTCGATAAAATAAATTTCTATTTCAAAAACGTCAAACAAAAATTTGTCCAACATTGAATAAAAACCTTTCAATGAGTTGGACAGATTTTTCATACTTGAAATGTTTCATGGTATGTCATGGTGATAAAAAAACTTACATGAAATGAAATAAAAGTTTTAGTCTATTACAAATGGTTGCAAAAATTGAATATACCTGGCTGAAATACCTTCAAAACAGCGCGAAATTAATCAAACGTTGCTTGATATAGGCTGACTAAAGTCGGCGTAAGCTGGATAATAAGGTAATTATTATGCTGTGGCACGGTGGGTTGAGGATCAAAACCGCGTATCATTGATAAGACACGGTCTTCACGGACATACTTAACCACCTCATCTACAAGCTCTACCACGTCTGTTGTGCTAAAACCTGAGATATACTTTTGTATTCCTAACTTTTCTCTAAGACGAAATGTTCCAAAATAAGTTGATAGTTTCGTTTTGTCAGAATTTTAACTTTTATAATTACATCATCTGCTGTAGCCAATAATATTGTAATTTGCCTGTATACAGACAAAAAATACAGACAAGACGTAGACCGACGTTATAGATTTTGCAAACTTAACTGATTTCACGGTTCAACAACTTTGACAGCTGTATCAACAAAAGAATATATTCAAAACCCGAGATAACATCATCATAATCATAATCGTGTTAAAAATTCTTCTTAATTACGGATAAATTCATTTATATCTGTATTTATCTGGAATTTCGCAACGTGATAAAGAGATAGAATCCGGATCAAATTTTTCCTAAGCAAATTTAGAATCAGTCAGGAAAATTATGTATTTAGGCATGAATTTACGTATGTCCTATATAAAAAATAGATTAATCTTACAAACGTTGAAATTTATTACATTTTGATTAAAACAAACAGGGAAAGGAAGTTTCATTTTTTTAATATAATTAAAATTTATTCGTTGAATAAATTTTATTTATACAAAATAAAAAAGTATATGAATTTTGAACGTATGTATGTATACATATATATATTTATGTATGAATATATGAAATTTATTTTACTGCAATCGTAGTTCTCATATTTTTTATAAGGATTTAAAGGTATTATATAAATTTAATACTTTGTATTTCTTTATTTCGTATAAATAAAATTTATCTGATGAAAGAATTTGAATTTTTTTATTAAAAAAAATTGAACTTTTTTTCTCTTTATGTTTTAATCGATGCAATAAATTTTATCTTTCATAAGTTAAACCCACTTTTTTATGCGGACAAATATACCCAAGAAGAAATTTCGATCGGGCTGAAACCGGGCCTGATCAGGAAACCATGCGACCAAATAAGGACTTGGCATGGAATCTTAGGATGGCACTATGTATATGTGTCACGTCTTAGGGCCCCCTAATTTTCCTGATTTTTTGGATTCTATTGTTTTATCAGGATATTCACGTTGCTGAATTCCTGATAAATACAGATAAATAAATTTATCCGTATTTAACCGGAATTTTTGACATGGGTTATCATCAACATCATTTTACAATATTATGTTTTTCAAAATCATTTTTCTTTGATTTCATATTTTTATTGCAAAATTGATCTTATTATAAAAGTTAATGAGTTCCCAGAACCGTAGCTCAAATAAAGCAGTGATAGAATTATTTGATTAAATCAATTTCAAAATAGCATATATACAATTTTGAATGATTCTCTCTCCAGTAAATAATTTCCGGTCGTTCTGATAAATTAACGTTTATTTGTTTAACTTGTTGCAAAGCATCAGCGGCATAAATCTAAAATAAACATTACATTAAAACGCATTTCTCTCGTCCATTATTGTTCAAATTATTATGAAACATTTATCCAAATATTCTTACTCTTCGTTAGGTTTATAAATATAATACTATAATGTATTACGTCACATATTGCTGCTCCGAAAATCAGTTCAGCGAAAAACACGCCCCCTATTAAAAAGAATCATATATTGTCCATACATAAAACATATATTGACAATATGTTATTTCAGAAATCATATATTGACCATATATTGACGATATATTATCAATGTATTGGCAATATATGGACAATATATTGATCACATATTGACCATACATTTACAATGTATGGTTAATATATTAACAATATATTATTTGTTTTTGAAAATTGCTAGTATATAGTCAATATATCGTTCATATATGAAAAATATGAAAACGTATATGGTGAATATATTATCCGTATATTGTCAATATATTGCCAATGTATCGATAATATATGGACAATACACTCAGAAAACACTCGGAGAAAAAATTATTTGAATCTAATAAATTTAAGTTAAATTAAATAAAATTTATTGGGATATGAACCTAATAAATGTTTATTAGGTTCATATCCCAATAAACTTTATTCAATTTAACTTGAATTTATTAGATTTAAATAAATTTTTCTTTCTCTGAGTGTACACAATCTTTTTTACTAGGGGCAATAACATTCATAATTTCATAACTTTTGAATTGAATTTGATAAACGTTCGCCAATCACGTTAAAAAATAAAAAGCAAAACGAAATGTTTCGTTTCTAACTTTTTGTTTTAATTATTAGTTCAATCGCATTTTTTTCAAGAGGCTCATATTATTTTTTAAATTGAAATATCGTTTAATTGTTTGAAATGAAATTTGGAGACGAGCCGAAGTGAAAATCGCTTGCATGTACTCAGCTCACGATCCTGCGCTAATCGTCTGGAAAACCAATTTGTCTGTAATAATATAACATGTGGTTAGTCTTCAATTAAAAGTATCATAAATGTAATTATTCGAATAGTTTCCTCGAAATTAACATAATTTTCGAATTAGAGAGCTCGAGAACTCCTTCAACGTCTGCCAGGCATTTCATGTCGTTCGTTTTTTACTTTTTCTTCTTCTTATTTTTCTTAGTCCACAAAATAATTGTAACTGAATTAAAGCAAACTTTAGTTGAATAAAGAAGATTAATTTGAATGAATATGACGAAAAAGGAGATGAATTTATTATTAGAAGAATATTAAGATCAACGCGTGAATAAAAAGTTAACCAGAAATGAACATCAGAATAAGACAATACATAATTATTCGTAATCAGTTACCATTCATCTCCACAACTTTTATATGAAAGTTTCACAGTCCAGAACAAATTACATTTAAAGTCGTGACGAAATCAGGTTTTGACATTTTACATGATTTTGTTATTATTTTATTGCCGCTGGCTCGTTGATATTTCTCTCAGTACCCCTTTGAAATTTAAAATCCCCGCCATTAAATTAATTGCACTCCCCCCCCCCCCCCTTAAAGTCGGGAGTCAAAAATTCGGCTGCGAAAACAATCATCCAAAGTAAAAGGGGAGTGTCTGAAACACTCAATCCACGGAGCACTTTTCCCGATTTGAATTCGATTGCTACCTTTTAATACGTCCTGTGGAATTATTTTTAGTACGGTTTTTAGATATCGCCCATTTTATTAACCTGGAGGCAGAATTTAAAAGTGATTTCACAGTGGAAATAAAAGGTGGAGATGTCGCTCATATAGTTTTGATCCTTTCGTCGTTCACAATGTCGCAACTAAATATTTCAAAACCATTCTTTTAGCCGCTCCAATACGACGACGGATTCATACGTTATGATTTATGCAGGCCAACTTTGCAGTTTTCGCAGTCGACTTGTTTCGTCATTCGGGATTGTAAGGCATTCACTAACTTTTGTTGCATTTCATAATGCGAGTTTTTTGAAAGTTTAAAAAACTTTTTTTTTTACAAAAGATAAAAACTTGGAATGAAAAAATTGTTTCTAACGAAAACTTTTTTTTTGTTTATTTATTTTGTATTTAATTTTATTTGTTTTTTTTTTGTTTTTTCAATCAAATGTTTATTGTTTCAAAGAAAAATGTTAAAAAATTTCCTTCTACTCGGAGAAAAATATCATAGAACGATTACATTGGATGCCATGGAATAAACTAAATTAAGTCAGCATGGAATATATATATCAAAATTATTTAGTTAGCCCGTCTCTAATGAACAAAACAAAACACTTGCCGAGTAACAAATACTGCATTTAACGTAACTACTTGAAGTCGTGCTGGCACGGGCTTACAATAATAGAAATCAAAGGTTACTCGGTCTGATCGCGACTCACACTTGCCGGGAAAATTAGGCCAATCAGGATCCAATTAATAAGGCCAAACTTCGTCAGGTGTCATACTCAATCTCTTACAACTCAGCCGCCCTGAACAATTAGCGTTCGTCCTCGGACGCTGTCTCTTTTGGTCAGTATATCTGGTTTGAGTGGTTTTGCCTGGTGGTCGTCCTCCTCGTTATCTGTCTCTCCTCTCGTTGACCACAGCTTCATCGAATCGCAGCGGAGCAGGTTTTCACTGGCCTGTCACAACGGCCAGCTTTCTACACATTGTAGCGTTGTTTGTCCTTACCCTATTAAAAATTCATCAAGGCTCGCCTTGTTTATATCTAGTTGCCTTCCAAGGCTAATCAAGGCGAGTCCTGTTAAAAACGAAAAATATACTTTCGAGGGGACCCTTGAAAGGCACTTACAAGATCATTCCAAGGGAGCATTTAGGGTTTTTCTTGGGCATGCTACAGCTCGCCCTTTAATAGCCTTAAAGTGTTAATAAAAGGCAATTTAAGGGGCCCTGTAAGGGGAACACTTAATTATATATTTCTTTAATTTTTACTAAAAAATTAATTAAACAGATTAGTATTTAATAATTTACTAAATGTAATGCAATTTTTAGAACAAAAATTATGTTTTCAATTAACCCTTTTATGAAAAAATAAATAATGTGTGAATAATTAATGAAAAAATATAATTCATAATAATTCAAATAATGAACAAAAAATTTCTATTCTTCTCCTCTAATAAAATCTAACTTAAAAATTTATTTA
Source organism: Trissolcus japonicus (assembly GCA_030522925.1). Classification (NCBI taxonomy): domain Eukaryota; kingdom Metazoa; phylum Arthropoda; class Insecta; order Hymenoptera; family Scelionidae; genus Trissolcus; species Trissolcus japonicus. The sequence goes on from JAPYZS010000784.1 coordinate 31,948, forward strand.
GTTGTTAAAATTTAATTTTTAAATAAAAAAATTTTGAATATTAATAAAATTTTATAATTAATAATATTTGTTATTTAAGGCAACCCTTCCCGGGGAATAGACGAGCCCTTTGAAGGTAACCCTTAAAGGCATTTTCAAGGCGAACTGTAAAGAACTGATGAAGACCCTGAATTCATCCTTTCAGTTGCCTTTACAACAGTTTGAAACAGTGCCCAGAACAGTTTCCGTGCAAGCCTTTAAAGGCAACTAGCCTTTAAAGGCAACTAGACCAATTTTTACTAGGGTAGGGACAAAATACAAATTCCGTAACGCGGATGAACAGATGACAAACAAAAATTGAATAAATACGAGATAGTTCTTAGGAGCAATTAAATTTATTAAAAACAACGGTTTCTATAATACGAATTTGACAATTTACTGGCTCTGAAGGAGCCTTACTGTGATTGAAAATCAAAATGACTAAAACTTTGAATTCAATTAGGAACCTGACCTGAAAGCTAAACAGTTAATCTTTCTGAAGACAATAACTGAGCTAAAATCTGAAGGATCTTCACTAACTAGTCCTCACTCGCGATATTTTTTAATTTCACAAACAAAACACCTATTGACCCTATTAAGGCGATTGCTCAGCCCCTGTTAATTTTGTGGAAACGAGTTCCGATAGAACTCCAACACTTCACAATAAATTTAAACCAATAATGACCCAGCAATTGATTAATTATCAATCTATTGCTGGATCGATTTTTGTTCAATTTCATTGAGAATTGTTGGAGTTCTATCGGAACTCAGTTTCTCAGCCGATTCACGTTCGAATCGCCTTTTTATAGGCTCGCAACTACTGGAGTCAAAAAAATACGAATAAATAGATTACCGTTAATTTCTTCGCCTATTCCTTCCATATTACTGTAATTCATAATACCGTCTAAGTCTGAGTAACTGGATTCCCAGTAAGGGATTTGAAAACATTTCGATTTTAATTGATAAAGCTCAACACTAACAATATCCTTTGAAAAATTCGATCATTTATACAGGGTGTCCCATTTTAATCCGGCATCTGAAACAACTCGAAAAATGAGCTTAAAGAAAAAAAATGTTAAAAATATGAGTCTAAATTTTTAAAATAACTAATAGTGCCTCTGAAGTAGCCGTACATCAAACTAAGAAACTTTTTTTCTTGACATCTTCTCTCCAACGTTTATTTTTGGGTTATTCAAAGTGTCGGATTAAAATGGGACACCCTGTATATTCCAATGTTACGTGAAGTCCCACCAATTTTATAAAAGTGTTATATAGTAAAAGTAGTAAAAGTACTGTATAGTTTTAAACAATAAGTATCCGAGATCATTTTTGCAAATAAGAGTTGGGAACAATACTAATTGTTCTATTATTCAAAATGCAACGGTTGTCAGATTGTTTTAAAGAAATCAAAACTGTTTTAAATTTGACTTAGAACTACTGAGTACTATTCTGCCAGCCGTTAGGAACAGAACCATTAAAACATTGATGCATGAACTTAATTTCTTGTTCATCGCAAATTTCTTCGCCTAAATACCGGCGTTCGGCAAGTCTGTGGTGGATTTGAACCAACTGGTTTCCCAATCTTGAGGTCCAGTTTTTAAAAGACGCTACATTAGTTATCGAAATTTCCAAGATAACGAACATTTTCAACGATATGTAAAAAAATATGTAAATTATACATTGCCAAAGAGGCAACGTATTGTTTTATTCAGAACTTTTACAAAATTTCATAAAATTAAATCCTATATATTCGTTGTGACGGTGCTTAGGCCCGTCAATAATTTCCCGCGGGAAAGTTTGGTCCAGATGGGGCCGAGACCAAGGGGACGAGACCTGGAGCGACAATTGAGCATTCACGGTTTTAGTTAATATTATATTTTTTTTGTATCGTCTCAAAGAGAATTTGTATTATTTATTTGTATTTCTTGTATAAGGTTTTGATTCCGGTTAAAGTTTCCAGGCAACTAGTTGTAAAGGCGTACGGCTCCGTTTCCGGTCGACAAGCACGCATCGAGGGACGTCGTTCCAGCGTGCCGTCGTCAGGGCCACAGCATCGGTCCACCACCAGGTCCCGGTACATCAGGGACCGCGCGGCAGGGAGATGCCAAGCCGAACCGAGCCCAACCTCGTTATCGCTTCTACAAGATCACCGCTTCGTGTGTCGGCGACAGAAGCCACCCAGGACAGGCCTGTCTGGGTGAGGAGATGTTCCCAGGGCCCTACGAGACGTTCCGGTAGGCCACCGGACGTAACCTGCCGTCCTCAAGCCGCTGCCAGACCTGCCGAAAGCTGCCGACCCCCGGGTGCCATCGACGGATGGAAGTGCGAGTGCGCCTTCCCGGAAGGAGGACCACCGGCAGCCCAGCTGATGTGTACCGCTCCCAGCCCAAGAACCCATTTACTCTGGTGAGCGAGGAATGGCGGGACGCTCGTCTGTTGCGAGGTCTCGAGGGAGATAAATGACCTGCCTGCAGGTCAGCCTCCAGGTGCAGTTAATGGGCAAGTCAAGGCCCGCCTGGAGGTGACTCCCTTCCGGTTCGAGAAGGAGGACCATTCTGTGAGGTGGAGGTGCCAGGAAGCAAGCAGCGACGACACCAGTGAGGAAGGAGGAATTCGGGCTCAGCAACTTCGGGGACGTCCATTCAAAAAGCGCGCCAAAAAGGGACACAACGATAACGAAGGACGGCGAAGAGAGGGGAGGCGGACCCCCGCTAGCGCCAAAATTCGGAAAAACCGAGCCGAATTGGATGTGAGCAATTTGGAGAAAACGAGAGTTCTGCAAGAGTCGTCGCCAGGGTCGGAGCCATCTATCCGGACTGGACGTGCTGTCGACCGAGACGGGCCTAGGCGCAGGGAATAGAACATCGCCTGTGAGTTTGTTCCGTATCTTTGTGCTCTGCGGATTGTCGGAATCGCGTCTGTAGTTCTTTCATTTTCGTTCCTGTTTTTTTTTTTTGAGATTTTTCCTTTTGCGACTGAGTAGAGTAGAGCGAAATTTTCCGGGGAAAAGAAATGCGGCGCTAGAGGTTCGGTTTTGAGTTTGATTTGGTTAGTCTGCAAAATTTTGTACCGTTTTTGGTCGATTGGGCTCGCTGATGTGGCAGTCAACCGTTAGGATTAGCGCCATTCAAGCTCAAGTTGCTCACAGGCCGCCGAGGCCGCTTGCAGAACCCCTGCGGAAATTTTGTATGTCGTTGTATTTTGATTTATTTGCTCCCGCGTCGAGTTGGTAACAGATGACAACTGTCGCGAGTAAATTTAGTTTTCATGTACGGCGGTTTGGATGTTATAGTTTTCCTTGCCGAGTGGTCGGTCGACGTGCGACCGCCGAGTAACTAGGATAAAGTAAACGTCGTACTCCGACCCGAATTAGAACAAAAGGGATATGTTGAAAAATTTGCGCTAATTATGTATGGTACCGGATTCAAGAGGATGAATGTCGAATATTTATTTATTATCTTGGAATTTGTCATTTTAGCATTGAAAATTGTCGTACAGGCCGTCTCGAAAAGTCGGCAGGCAGGTTCATAAAGTACTGACCTTTTTTTTTCTTAATTTTGTATTGTTTTTTTAAATAAAAGTAAACCTGTCTCAATGAGCTTTTTCATTTTACTTCCGTGGATAAACAGGCGCATCTTGCCTGGAGTCTTTGTGTCGGATGGGTACCAAACTATTCCGCTTCACGCGGGCCAAATCGGAGATTTAGTTTGATAGAAAAGTTCGGGTAAGGTTTTGGCTAAGTTGATGTACGGTGTCCGTTTCCCCGTGGGTTTGGGACGGGCTGGCGATCCTGAATTGTGAAGTAAGGTAGAGCACGGGAAAAATTCGTTCGAGCTTATTTTAAATTTGAATTCTCCAAGGCCGCGTGGCGAAGGTGCGGGTAGATTTTACTTTTCAAAATTTATATCGTTACATCATCTAAGAAAAATTTAAATTAAATTTAACCTTTAATTTACTTAATCACGTTAGACAGGTGGTCCTGTGCTATCACTGTCTTGGAGACAGCGCGTCTTAACCGGAGTCCACGTTGACTCAG